>JANSTT010021505.1:0-44574 GCA_026745375.1 Platyura marginata | reverse complement strand
ATTGTAAATTGCATCACAAGTTTGCCTAACTATGCGACACTCAATTTGACAATTGACACTGACGCGCGTCAGAAAAACGTGTACAATGAGCGATACCTTATGTCTGACGCGCGTCGACGCGCCGCGCTGCTCTGTTTTCGATGCCCTAGTAGGCGACGGCCATAAGAAAAAAAAATAATATTAGGTAGATGAAAAAAAAAATACATACGACCTTTATTACAAACAAAAAGAAAACATCCCCCATGACAAAAATCTAACGTACGCCACTGATATATTTACATTTTTCAAATAATATAGCGTGTCTATCTTGTTCATTTGCGGCGAAAATACTTTAAAATATCATGATTTCAAACATCAAATTCAACTTTAACCACGTCAAACATGTGTCATAATATATTTAAATTCTTACCATACATCCCAAATCCATGTCTGCATATAATCCTGGAAAATGTTTTTGATCTCCACAATGAAATGATGTCAGTGGCAAATCAACTTTACTGGTAAAGTTGTCGTCAAAATTCTTTTCATATCCAACGGGATAGTATTCTTTTGGAGCGTTCATAACCTGTAAGAAAATGTTTAGACAAACGGAATATGTTTTTTTTTGTATTTTACCTTATTCCCACCAGCAATTGAATATCTTGTGACTGGCGGACGTCTTGTGGTAGTTGTTGTTGTCGTTGTTGATGGTCTAGTTGGTTGTACTGTTGAAGTCACTGGTTTGGCATTTATAATGTCTAATTGCTGTTGATAGAGTATGGATTGCTGTTCCATCATTTGTTGTTGTTTTAATTGGATGGCCCTTTGAATTGCCGCAACACTAACATTTGCTGCCGCTGCCAACTCTTCAACCGTGTGACCCATCAAATCAACATGAGGTAGATTTGTTTGACTAGACATGTCTTGATCTTGTTTATGTGTAATTTTGAAATCCTAGTCAAATTTTTATTATTTTACAATTTTTATTAAAATTATTTATAATTTGTACTTCAGCTCCATTATTAGCACTTTGATAGACTGAATTACGATTCAGAAATTCTTTATTTGTTCCATCCAGTTGCACAATTTGTCCAGTCGATATTCGCGAAACAGACGATGGCATTGCTTGAAATGCTGGCACTTCTACTGGTTGTGGTGGAATTTTCTGTATTACTGATTGTCTCCGCATTGGTTGAGCTAATGTCAAATTCATTGATGGCTAAAAATATAAATTCTCAATTTCTCAATATTTTTCCCAAATAAGGTTCAAGATTTCGTTTACCTGATTTTGAACAGGATACTGATACATAGCTTTTCGATTGAATGTATTTTGAGCTTGCGCATTGACTACACCTAAATTCGATGGAATTGGTCTAAAAGCTGGCACACCCAATGGCAATGATATAGCCTCCGTCATTGTGGGCATATTACGTTTTTGGTTAATATTAGGCGTTCGGGTGGCTATTGGTTGCCAGGCGGTTAATGCTTTTGGTATATTTTGTTGAATTTGTGGTGGCGCTGTCGGCTATAGATGAAAATGGGAGACCATTTTATATTTCTGTCAATCAGAATATTGTATAATTTTGGTACTCACTTGCAATCTGGATGCCGGTAATACGCCAATATTATTGTTGACATTGTCGCGTTGACTTAACGAGCGTCTTTTGTTTCCTTCAACATTTCCAAGCGATTCTGCAAAACCCAATTCATCGCCCAGACTGAAACCTAAAACATTGATTAATTGCCATTAATAATAAGCATCACTTTGTCACGCATTGTTTTTTTTTTTTAAAACAATATAAATACATAAATGTAAAGTGGCAGTTAGTTACGCCATACATTTGTTTGGCTTATTGTTTTATTATACAAGGGAAATTTCTTAGGTGTGATAGCGTGTCACAGCTTTCATCTTATGATCATTTGATATTTTTTTTATTATTTATATGTGTGTGGTATTTTTCAGACCTAGTTCATTTATAATCACTTGAATATGAACTAGATTTATCATAGGATAGGAGTGCGTTTTTAATTCATAATTCAATATATCAAACAGCTATTGTTTTGATTTCTTCAAAGACTGTATGAAGAACGGTTATTTTATGATTGCAATTATATACATATATGTATAATCTAATTCTAATAGTGAACTATGTATATAAGTTAATCAATTCCATATATACAATTCCCATTATATGTAGATATCTGCCTACTATTAATGAAACCAGTAAACCCGTGTAGATAATAAAATTTTCTCTGTGTCCAATTTGTCTGTACAACAAAAATATAAGTACATATATATTGAGTAAATTGAATACAAATGATTTAAAATTCTATAAATGACATAGAATTGATCACAGCGCCATAAAGGTAGATCGTAGAACTTTTGAAATCTTCATTTTTTTAATCTCTATAATTTTCGTCATATTCATTATTTCCGTAATCCAAATATTTTTCGAGTAAATTATTTAAAAACGCTAGAAATTACATAAAATTGATTACATAACTACATAACGATAGGAACTTTTTGGTTTATGAATAAAATCTTCATTTTTGTATTCTTCATCATTATTATCATATTTATTTTTGTCAACATTCCGACTATCTTTCGAGTAACTGACAAAAATTACGTTCACAATGTACATGATTTGCTCCAAAAACAATAAAGATCTTATTCTATGATTATATAAAAAACTGTCAAAATTTTACCTTTTTAGTTTCAGCCGTTTAGCCGGAATCTTAATCACGGACAGATAGACGGACGGACGGACAGACATAGATATGGGTTTTGGTCTTATTTTTGTAGAAGACTTTTGTTCTTTGTTTGGTCTTGCAAAATGTGCCAACACTGCAAAACCAAGACTGATTTTGCCCATTACTAGGTAAGATGGTCTAGAATTTAGATAATGAAGACGGGAATAGCGAAACCACAACAGGATCGAAAAAAATTCTCAAAATAGGCATAACAAACGGGCATCGCACAAGAGGAGGTCCGAAGAAACGTTGCTACGAGTCATGGGCGTCTAGATCATAGTTTACTTAGTCTTATTTATAAAGGAAGAAGAAGAAGCAATTGAGAGAAACACTATTTTTATTTTCGAAAGTTACAATATTAAAAAAAAAATAGATTTTCGACGACAATGTTATTGTAGAACAATTAAATTTTTATTTAATTTACAAATCATCACACACGGATTCGCCCAATTCAATAACACCCATTAAATGTACTCAAATATTCAACACGTTTTATTAACTTTACAGCTCACTACTCAATAATCAATCTAATTTTTTTTTTTTTGCTACAATTATAAATCGATTTTTAAATAGTTAAAGAGTGACCTTAAAACCGAAAACTTCTACAGTCGAGAATATTTATATACCAATTTACTTACATACAAATTTCTTGCATTCGACTTTGAAATGTCGATTTAGATTATTTAATTTAAAATTTAAGACATCATTTTGATTGTGTTATTGTTCCACAAAAAAAGAATATTTGCAATGTAATGCATATTGTGCTTACATATATATATATACAATGTTCAATTGTACACATAAACTTGTATGTCGGTACGATGTATGTACGTAATCGATAATTTTATATTATAAGAAGATTGTTTATGTTTATGGTATCTTCACAAATTAATCTTTTTGTGCTCAATATTAAATTGGCATTATTTGTTGCTACACATATTATTTTTATTTAAATTTACAACATAATTTAATGGATGTCATTAGGTACTATTCATTACATTGAATTTATATGCTAAATAAATAATAAAACCAGTAAGGAAGAAATAATTGGCTACGCCGATTATAATTTACCCGTATATGTATATGAGTATTTATTTATTATTTATGTCTACGCTTCGACTTTTTCCTTATCCATTTTTTTCCGTACAACAAATATACAGGGTGGCGCATTCATTTTTGTGCATAGTTTCAATTTCATCGTTATATTTGATAGGCTCTGAGAATAATATTCGTGCTATTATTTCTTATATTATATTTATTAATAACATTTCTAAGTGTGTAACATCAACCCTTAATGAGTTTTGTGTTATCATTTAGATTTGGTCGGTCACGGTCAGTGAAAAACGAAGTGATTTCAAATATTTTGCATTTTACAAATCAAAAGTCTCTTGTCTTTCGTGGAATTTTTTTTCATTAAGTAGGATTTTGTAATAATAAAAACTACTATCCCGGGTTTGACAAAATTTCTTTTAGTCAAAATGAAAAAGTGGTATTTGACTGATCTTTTTTCCTAATATGCTTGCTTTTTAGAATGACCTCAGCAAAAGAACACGTCAGAATCGAGATTCAATGTCTGGCTCAACAAAGTCATGTCTTTCAATGCTAGGTCATTAGGCCTTCATAAGAATACACTCAGGAAATGTTTCAAAAAGGAGGATGGAACATAAAAAATATGCACAGACCAGGACGCAAGAACGTGCGGATATCCAAAACGAAAAAAACAAATTCGAAACAAATTCGAAATCTGAATTGGTGTAGGAACAAAGACCGTGGCAAGAAAATTAAATATCTCAAAAAAAATCAAGATGCAAGACTGCGCAGAACGGTCCAGGGGTACATTAAAAGCATCAATTGGGGTAAAACAGCCTACACTAGACTAACGAAGCCAATGCAAAGTCCAAAAAATATTGAAGATTGCGATAATTGCTTAAATAAAGGAGTCGTTCAATAATGTATGGAAAAACTACCCAGGGAATTCGCCAGATTGAAATCCCATCGAAAATTTTTGGTCCAAATTGCAAAAGAGTTTTTTTTTGTTGAGCCTAGATCGAGATCCAGGACTACGTTGATCAGCAGAGTACGATCTACCACAATCGGACCTAAAAGAATTATGTAAAAGTTTCTTGCATACAAGATATTATGGTTTTTTTAATTTGTTATTATGTATATTGTATATGTAGAATTAATACGCCACCCTGTATATCGAGTAAATTGAATACAAATCATTAAAAACCCAAGAAATGATATAAAATTGATTGTATAGTAGAAGTTTTTGATTTATTAAAGAAATTTTATAATTTTTGCTACGTTTATTTTTCTCTAGTCCGAAATTATTTCGAGTAAATCTTTAAAAATTCCAGAAATTACTATATAAAATTGATAGTCCGTCAAACTTTTTTTATTTCGAGTAATTGAATGGTTTATATCAAAATTAAGTAGAGTCAGTACTCCACCCTTCCCTATAGCTTGTCCTATTTGCTAAAAAAAAAAACTCCTAGCTCTCTAGCTTCAGCCGTTTAGCCGGAATCTTGATCACGGTCAGACGGACATGCATATTTCGACTTAAAATTTAACAAGAAAGGCGATAATGGTAATATTTTTTCCGATGATGCATGGTTGTTAAAAATTTCAAATATCGAGTATATGATTAAAATGGGGGATCCTAAAGGATCAAAATTGAAATAATATTATATATATTTTGCTTCCACAACAAAAGTGGAAACTTCAGGTTTATTTTTCATATTTTTGTGATTTCTAGACGTTTTAGAAGACAAAATTATTTTTAAGATCGCATTGAGCTATATACACTATACATATAGAAACTTGAAATTTTGGATTTAAAATTTGAGAATTTATGCGAATTGTTAGTTCTCATATTGTAATGATTGTAATTTACCTGTGTAGGTGAAATATCGGATCGACATGTACGTTTTGGCAACCCTCATACAAAATTTTGAAACAAATTTATGTTTTCCGAACTGTTAGTTCGGTTATTAAAAATGCATATTTAAAGATTTTCTTACCGCTTACTCATTTATACCTAATAATAGATTTCTATCAAAATAACTATTCTCAGTCAAATAATTAGGCAGGCGGTAGCTTCATTAAATTGTTAGTTCAAGCATTGAAAATAAACAAGCTCCTCGGCTCGGAACTGTTAAAATGACTTAAATGACTAATTACAGGACTTCACATGAACCATTATGCCTTTTAAGTATAGGCTATAGGGATGTAGATTTGTAGATAGAGGTTAATTCACTAAAAATGGTCCACCAAATTTATTTTACATTTTCTCTTCAAATTTGTTAAAAAATTGAAAAAAACACCTAGCTACTTGGATAATTTTGAAAATTTGAAAACTTTAAATCACAAGTCACTAAAGCAGAACATTTAGGCGACTTTATAAAGAATTACAAAAATAAATGTTCTGTCGATTTTTGTAAACAACAAATAGTAATGAAATGTATTAGCATTTTGTTATAATTTTTTTTTTTTTAATAAACATTTTTTTTTATACTCTTGATCTACCTAGATTTTACCTAACCCAAAGTGTGCCTTAACACCGCCAAGATTTCTGACCCGAAAAAGTGATGATTTTTTGAAGTTACAGTTCAATATAAAACCAAAATCTGAATCGAGAACACAGGTCCCATACGCCAGGCCTAAAAGAACATAAAAATGTTTGTAAGGAATATTTTTTCTTTAAAAAAAAAAAGTTATTAAATTGATAATTGTTCGTGGGTGAGGGCGTGATGTTAATTTGTGAATTTTTGAAGCAACAAATATAATGATTGCAAATGATTTTGTTATTAACTTTTTCCATTTACCTACATAAATATGATTTTTCTATAATTTAACAATAATTAATGTGTTCGATATTGTGAGCGCATACACTGAATTAGTTAAATGTAAATGCATGTCTTTTTTTTATAATATTTTTTTAGGTTTCTTTTATCCAAAAGATTACAAATTTATCAATAAATGTCTAAAAATCTGTTACACTTCATCTCAAGTCTCCTAAATAGGTAGCATGGGAAAAACAAAAAAGGATCCAAAACTATCTTAAAAATTTTGAAAATTCAATTTAATTATTGTTATGCTTATGGTATTGTACAAGCGGATATAATACTATAAATATAATCGAGCACTTTCTTCCAAGCTCCGCCTCTTTTTATTAAGCAAGAAATTTTACTCTAGATATTTTATCGAATAACATAACATCTTAGAGAAAAGCCAAACTGTGCGACGATATAGTTTTTTGCACTAACAAATAGCCAAATTCCTATTGGATAGTTAAGTAGTTATTAAACTCACTAGTAATGATCCCTACCTAACAAAATAGTTATCGAATAGCTATTTTTAGTCATTGTCAGTTTTAGCTATTCAACCCGACACGACCTTGCGCTGTGAACAAAAAACTATTGAATAGAACTATATTCGAGACTAGCAATTGAATAGTGAATAGTTGCGATTTTATTTACCATTTGAATGTTCAGACCAACGTGTTCGTTCAGTGCTCACGTATTCGACATTTTGTGTAAAAATCACAATCATCAATTAGAATCCATCACTTTTGTTTCCACTTCACTGTTCTTCCAAATCATTTTAATAAATGAAAAAAAAATGTGATCGAAGGATATATTTTTCTATTCAGTAATTATCTTTGATCGAACAAATTTGAATTGGAACGACGATTCTGTTCAATAGGAACTTTTTATAGTCAACTATTCGACTATTCGTGAACCTTGATTATATGTCGCTATTCGACTATTTTATAACTATTTTGATCAAACTATCACGTTAATCTATACCGTCCCATAACATCTTAACCCTTTTTAACTTAAAATAAAATATGTAATTAAAATAATGTTTAATTATTTTTTCCAATAATTCAATTTTTCAGATCAATTCTGTTCAGAATTTAACTATTTTCAATATACTGAGCTGGATTTCATAGGATATTATGTATTTCGATGTAAAGTGTTTTTTTTTTCTGGCATGTTTATGTAAATCTGAGGCCAGGTCGTTGGATTGCACTTAATAATAGTCTAAATAGTTGCAATTATCTCAAAAATAGCAATGCTTAAAAAAGAGTGACGGTGAAATGATGAGCATTTGTAAGATTTCCAGAAAAGGAAACACATCAAGTGCTACAGTTATTCTACACAAAAAGAGATTGTCATGTCAATTGAGATAAAATGTTAAACAAAGGTAAAAACGTGGAATACTTATGGGCCCAAAAAAAATGGTCTATGCTGGGCAGGGTTGTTAAAGTAACTATTGATCGATAAAATACCTAATTTGTTACTGGTAACAAATGTAAAAGTAATCATGTATTTATTTCCAGAATTGGTACCCATTTTTTAACTCAATGGGTGTCGCCAATTCGTTATTCTGAAATATTTCGAAACAATTCTGAATATATCTTGTGATGGAGTTATTTCATGTATCTGTTAAACTGAATTGGACGAAATCGTATTAGTTTGCTACATTTGTTACATTGGTTCCATTTATTACCAGTTTTGGTAACAATTGTAACAAATTCGAAAAAAGTGTTACTGTAACAAACCTGGCTGAGTACAATAAACACCACTATTCTAACCTAACCTAATCTATGCACTTCGAAAATGTTTATGTATTATATACATATGTACATATTTTTAATTATTCTTGTAATTAGAGCTAATTATCTTTGAAGGATGAAAAATGTTCATAATTAAAAAATTAATTCTTCCAATAACAAAAATATTTTTTAAAAAATTACCAAAGAGATTTACTGACTATGATCCAAACATTTTTTTTATAATAAAGTAAAAAAAATAATGATTTTATAAATGTTTGTCAATAGATATTGTAATAATAAAGAGGCGTAAAATAAAAATCGGACAAGAATTGTTGTAGATAAGCTGTAACCTGTAAATAGTGTTTTTTAAAATCAAATAAGCATGGATCATGGGATGGAATATTCTTTTATTTTTCTTTTTCTATAATGTGAAGATTAATTTTCCTATTGTTACAAAAAATTCAAAGCAAAAAAAAAACATGATTTTAATGCCTTTATCATCCAAAGATGTATTGTGTTTAATGTTTAATAATTCGCAACAACTATTTTCGGGGCGTATATACGCTTTATTACACATTATATTGAATAATAGGCCATATTATAAACATATTTACATTACATTTATAATGATAGTTCATTTTGGTATGTAATCAACTTATAGTTATGGTGTATTTCACTTTATGTATGGTCTCATCATCATCACTCATTAATAAAAATTGATGGAATAAATGGCCTCTATGTCAATATAAAGTTCACTTTCTAAATCAATCCATCGTAATGGTGGCATTGTTAAAAACGTTAATATAATTAAATATTATGTGGATGTATAGGAACATAAATAATCAATATTTCAAAATAATTATTAATTCATTCAGATTTAAAAGTATAGCTTTATTAATGTCTTGTTTGTTTTGGTTTTAATTTAATTTGTTTTTTTTTTGTTACTCCCTTTTTTATTTGAATTTTTGATGTTAAATTTTTTTTTTATTGCTATCGATGATAATGAATTAACAAGGCTATTAAATTTAAGGTGTTGAACTTAAGACAATTTTTTTTTTTATAAAATGCTTTTAATTAGCATAATTATGGCAGTTCTAGTTTCGCGTTAAAATATAGAGTATGAGGAACTATTTATTTTCAATCACGAATTTTTTTTATTTTTAAATCAAGGTCAATTAAAAATTCTTTTTCCCTTTTTTTTATCGCGCCTATTAATTAATTAATTCACTATGATGCATAGATGGCATTCTTATCGAAGGTGGTTTCCTTCGTTGGTTGTTAGAGGTTGTTATAAGACAAATGCTTATTATAGTAGCAATGTAAATCTTTTCATAATTCTATTCGTAAAATTTATAGAATCTACGCAAAGTGGTATTATTACACCTACATATATGATTTTAATCAAACTTTGGTACGGAGTTTGTAACGCCAGTATTAAACTCTTTGTAGAAAAAAATATAGTTTTTGGAGCAAATCACACAAAATATAATTATTTACTCAAAAGATAGTCTAAATGTAGAAAAAATGAATATGACAACAATTATAAAGAATACAAAAATGAAGATTTTATTCATAGACCAAAAAGTTCCACGACATATTGTTATAGCGCTCCAATCAATTTTATGTAATTTCTAGGGTTTTTCATTTTATTAAAATAATGTTTGGTTTACGGAAAAAAATGAATACGACGAAAATGATAGAGAATAAAAAATGAAGATTTCATTTATAAAAGTTTCACGAACAGCCCTAATGGCGCTACAATCAATGTTATGTTATTTCTAAGGTTTTTAATCATTCAATTTACTCAATATTTCTCATACTAGTACTTATACGGGTATATTATAATCGGTATAGCCAATTATTCCTTCTTTAGACGTATTCGATTTGGGTCCAGAAAATCCTAGTTCTCAAATTTTTGCCTAAGTTCTTGTCTTTTTTTCTTGTGCCGTGCGGGCTTATTTCGTTAAATTTACGCACATGTTGTTAGTTGATATAATTTTGAGGAGAATACTCAGTAAAAATATTCAAAAATAATAGTGGACATTTCGGTTTCATTGATAAAATTATTATGAATACTACACGATAACATTTATTATGGTACGTACAACGTACATTTACAAGAATCACCAACAATAACAATATGTACAATTTACATTCATGCATAATTGCATATATCAGACCATGCACGCATGTATTACTTTTGAATAACCTTTACAATTTTAACAATTTTTTCCCTTTCCCAAATATTTTATTGTGCTCTCGCTTCCCCTTAATTTTTGATTCAACAAACCTAAAACTTATATTTTCTGAGTGCACCAATGTTACGCTCAATGTCATGCTCCAGGCTCAACTTAATAATTTAGAAGGCCTTTCTTTCAATATACTAACTAGATTGAAATAAGATATGAAAATCATCAACCAATGACATTATTAACTCTAATTTCCTTAAATTTTTTGAGCTAAGACTATGATCTTACTTATCATATTTAATTTTATAATAATATATATGTATTTATGAGAGATTGTTTAGGTACAGTATATATGTATATGTATATATACGAGTAGTATAACAAATCAATGAATCATCAAAAATCTTGTTGACTCAAAAGAAATTCCGCATTAACAAAAATGCACCTACACTTTCTTTTGAATCAATTTAGGTCAATCGGTCAGTTATAAAGTACATACTTCACTTTAATTATAACCAGAATGGTTCCTTTTAAGTAATATTACTTATATATTGTTGTTGACAAGTCAAATTCAAATGACTTTTTTTTAACGTAAAACTATGTACCTGTACGGATATGCATAATTATTCATCTAATAAATATTTAAAATAAAATAAAAAAGATAATAAATTATAATATCATGTAGCGACACATAATTCATAAAAGATGATTGAATTCAAATGGTCAAGCAATACAAGTTTTTACATTGATATTAATCTCTGATGGCATATAATTACAGTTAACCGTAGATAATTTGAGCTTAATTGGAATTTTCACATTCTATGTTTTCAATGTGTATAAACACAATATAATTTCCTTTCTTTATGAAAAATAAACAAAATTAAGGGAAATGCTATTGACTTTCTTCTTTATATATACATATATATATATATATATATATACGTACACTTACAGTACAAAAATATGTATACAGGTTTCCCTCGAGTTACGCGGTACTTGAGTTGCGCCAAATCTCGAGTTACGCGGTTTTAAGGCAATTTTTTTTTTTAAAGAAAATATATGATTGTAGATGAATGTTTTTTATAAAAAAAATATTAGGCATTGCATTTCACAATATTTTGATATACATACTGCTACTGACAGAGAAAGTGTGTGAGTAAGAAAAATATGTTTAGGTATACACATTTCACAACCTTTTGAAATCTATTTCAGTCCAGTTTTAGTGTTTTTTTTATTATTTTTGTTGCTGATGTGTTTCTAACTTGAAGTTACGCGGTTATCAGTTACGCGGAACGCAATATTGTATAGTTTACACTAATCCTGAGTCTCGACTAACGCGGTTTTGACCTACGCAGAACCAATTAACCGCGTAACTCGAGGGATCTCTGTATTGTAATTATATTTTAGTTTTTATTCACACTGTACGAATATTTTCTTTATTAGAGTACTTCTGTTTAAACTCCTTTTAACATTAAAATAAATGTGAATTTGTCATGATTTTCCGTTTCAAATTTTGCGCATTGGTGAAATTTGAAATTGTAAAGAACAATATTAAATAAAAAATTATTAAATAATTAACTCCTTTGTAGAAAATGCAATTCTAAAATGACCAAAGAAGATTAAACCTAAGTTAAAATGAGAAGAACTAAGTTAAAATATTCGAATTTTCGCTTCTAAATTATAAAATGTATAAAATGTTTCCGTCTCTTTTTTTTTTGGTCTTAGTAATCTGACAAAGACATGACATGTGTTTGACAGGCGATTGGTACTTTTAACATTTCAATTACTGACTCACATTTCAGAACTGACTTCTTTCTGACAAAGAGCACTGTGTTGAAACTGTTTTGAAACGATATTGTTCGAACTTAAGCGAAAAATTTGGTATTGACAAAAATGTCTTTTACAAAAAAAAAAAAATCATTACTCCAAGAGTTCGGTTGAAATGTTATGGAATGCATCACTGGGATTTATCTTATCGAAATCGATTTAGTGTCGCATCACTGTATAATTTACAGTGAGGAGCAAATAAATACACCTGTATGTATATTATGTGGAGAGTGCAGGTATGTCAATGTAAATGACCTCAACGGATAACTTTTTTACTGTTCAAACACTTCACTATAGTAAATAGGTCTATTATTTATTTATTTCAAATCATGTGCGTATTTATTTGCTTATTTTTTGAATTTCTTGTAAATATGTAAACCTACTATGAATGTTAAACAGTGTAATATAGAAAAATTAAGTGTACATGCACAAGATCGCCGATAATTGATATACATACATAGTTAATTATTCGAAAGTCTACCTTGAATATTTAAGTTTAAGAATATACAAATGCGAATTTTGTACATAGTACTGTACGTACATATAAATATCTAAAAAATTAAATTTATTTTACGTAATTGAAGCAAAACAATACAAAATAACAACATAAATTTTAATTAAATTATTTAAGGTTTGGTGCTACTTTTTTCACGCTGCTTAAAACTCAGTACCTAGTACATAGGTAATTTGCAATTATCTTCTTCTAAATGTAATTATATTTGCATGCAAATATTTATTTGTAGATATGTATGTACATAAGTGGGTACATATGTATGTATGTGAACATTGCATATGTAGATTGTAGACTTTTAATTTCAGTATATGTGAACAGAGGTCATTCTTATAGAATATATTTTGAAAGATCTGCATTTAAGAAAAATTACGAAGTGATCACGTATTACTCTTGAGAGTCCTTTTCTTGCGTTTAAAGTGATTATTGAACACTACAATTATATCTACCATTGAGAATATAATAATTTGAACCAAACTAATATTGTTCAGTGGCGAAAACTTTCCCGTCTTTATGGGGTGAAACGGGAACAATTGCAACGTCGTTTTACTTGGTAAAGCCGACTCTTTTTTCAGATTTTCTTTTTTATCTGGGATTTTCAAACTTCCTCGAAATGTCTTGGGATTTCTTCGAGGCTTCCAGGAGCTTCGTTATTCATTCTCGGAATTTTTCTACTGGATTTTCTGGGACTCTTACTGTAGCTTTCTGTGAAAAAGGGAGGACTACGAAAAAATTGTTACACTTTTCCTATTTTACTGCTGTGTAAGTACATATATTCTTACTTCCTAACTACAATAGCTTTTTTACATGTACATATGATGTATGATCTTTAATAATAATTTATTTATCTAATAATCTAACAATATTTTTCCGACGAAGTAGAATTCGTTAGAAGACTTATATTGGACCGACCGATTATAAACAATAATGGTTCTTATAAGGGGGATAGAGGGGGATCGATAGGTGGATCCTTTCTCGAACAAATGTTGCTCAGAGGACATCCATCAGAGGGACATCCATCAGAGGGACCCACATCGTTTTCCCTCCATCCCCCTTCAAAAGGAGACAAGTCCCTGTTATGAAGTTCAGGATAAAAAGTATAATTTGTTTTTTAACCTTAATTGTAATAAAATAAATTAATTTTAAATATTTTTTAATGACACGAAACATATCATTTTCAAATAATATACATAATAATAATTGATGTGAAATTATAATAACACTCGTATTTCGAAAGTAGGTACATATGTACCTACCTATAATGCAAGAATTGATTGGAGATATGTTTTACAATTTATACCACCAAATTTACATAATATTCTCACGCACTTTGTCGTACACGGTATATAAACTAAAACTTAAAATAATTTTCGATTGTCCATTAACTTGATAATGACGAATAAAAAAAAAATGTTAAAACTAATTTCTCAAAAATTTACAAAAAACTGTCTTCAAATATTATGAAGAATAATTTACATTTTCTTTGAGGTACCTATCGTGATTCATCATTATGATAGTGAATTGTCTTTGAAATGAATATCATTTATAAGAAAGTTTTAATGTTTACATTGCATTGCCCTGGAATTTAGATGTTCACAGTTTATTTTTAATCACATTTTTTAATTATGAGAAATTTTTTAATAATTCTAAATGGCTTATAACTTCGATTCAAGGATTCTTTTTTAAGGTAAAGTGCATTTTTAAATAAAGAAAATTGTATGTATTTTTATAAAGTGTTTTTGAAATTTAAATAACATTGTTTTTATAAAATTTGATTATCAATATGTTTTATTTTTGGATTTATATTTTAAGTAGATATAAGAATGTTTTAATTTTACACGATAATGTTTGTATCTATTTTACAAAATAGAGATGAAAGAATTCTTGAATTATGGAATAAATTAAAACAATCTGAAGATCACTTTTTTGAAATGCATAATGGATTAGTTTATAGGAAATTTTATAATAGGATTTTATTTTATGTTCCAACTTGTATGGAAGAAAATATTATTAGATCTTGTCATGACGAATTGGCTCATGGAGGTATTGAATATATGAATTAGTTTTACGTAATTATTGGATTCAAACTATTAAAAAAAAAATTTTAACTTATATTTCTAAATGTTTAAAATGTATTATATATTCACCTTTGTCTGGTAAAATTGAAGGATTTCTTAATAATATTCCAAAAGGTGATATTCCTTTTGATACTCTACATATCGATCATTATGGTCCTTTGAAAAATAATGAAAATAGAAATAAATATATTTTTGTGATTGTAGATGCTTTTACAAAATATTCTAAATTGTATGCTGTTGGTACTGTTAACTCTAATGAAGTAATGAGTTGTTTATAAAATTATTTGTCATATTATACATAGTTTACCAGAAACAATTGTTAATGACCGATCTTTACAATTTAAATCTTACTTAGAACAAAATATACAAAATAAAGAAAATTTATCATGGAATTTTGGGAAAAGTTGAATTTTCATTGAATAATACTATTAAAACAACTCTTTACTAATTATAGTACATATACATATACTAATTATAGTAAAAGATGATTTCTAAGGACACATTCATGACAAACGATTATGTGACTTCATTAATGGATTTAAATTTGTTTTTCTGTTTTTAGTTAAAATATACTTAGTTATTGTAATAAATTTAGTTTCATTACATAAATTAATAAAAATTTAAATGAAGGCAATATGCCCATTTTTATAGCCGTATGATCAGTAACGTAGCGTGGGTTTTATTTTTGCCTATACAAAGTACCTTTGAAATTCTTACTTTAATCCGCCTAATTTCATTAATTGTTTTAATATTATAACTAAGATAATCTTACTTCAAGTAAAATTTTATTTTCAATCTTTTTTGCCTTATAAATTTTTTCGTCCGTTGGTCCATGATCACAATACCGGCTAAACGACTGAAGCTAGAAAGATAATATTTTGACAGTTTATCTTGTAGTTCTAGAGTAAGATCTGTATTGTTTTAAAATTCTAACCAAAACTCCCTATATCAACACTTTTAAGTCTATAGTTCAACACGTTTACTAGAAATATTTAGAAATATCCATTCAAAAACATCATAGGATTAAACTTATTTTATTCAATCAGTGGGTCTACCACGGATGTCACCAGCGTTCGTTCAATGAACGCTTTTCATTGAACGTTTCGCTTTGTAAATGGTATCGTGATTGTCGATCGCCGCAACCAAAAATTGTAGTACTAGATTATTTTAAAAACAGGTACAGCAAGTATATTTACTGTCACTATTTTGTTTAAATTTTTATTTTTAGTAATTAATAAAACAAATATATTTCGAATTTAATCAAAGATTTTTCAAAATATAAAAACCACTAAATATGTAAACAACTTGAACGATATTGACAACAACTTGAACAACTACAAATTGGATGGCGACAAAACGAACGCGGCGACAATGACAGTACGGCATTTTACAAAAAGCGATCGTTCAATAGTCGCTTATCAAAACTACCGGTACCAAAATCATAAAGGCGTTCATTGAACGAACGCTGGCGACAATCGCGGTAGACTCACTGGTTTTGTTACCGCTTGATAGAACAAATTATTGATTAAAATGGCATTGTAGTATTGTTGATAAAAAAATAATCACGGACTTTTAACGGATGATAATTAGTCGATTCCAATCCTCAGAAATTACATTACATAAATAAAAGTATAATGTAGTAATTTATGATTTACGTTTTTACACAATTCATAATACGATTAATTTTTTTATCAAAAAACCTCATGTAAAAAAATACTTGAAATTAAACCAGTTCTGATTTTTTTTTATATTGTCTTGTCCATAAAATCTAGTCTAATAATAATTCATTGTCTAAACTCTAAAATAAACAATTTACCTTAATATACCTATGGCCAAAAATAAAATATCCATATATGTACTTAATGTGGTATTTTAAAATTAAAACTAACATTAAGTATTGTTATGCTTACAAAACATTCTGTAAAATGTAGGCCAAATTTGTGTATAGGTAAAGTAAAGCAAAAGAATGCAAAAAAAAGAACAAATAACTGCGGTAATGAAAGTGGAAGACAGGGTCACCAGGTGATATCAGTTCAGGTAATATGACCAAAACAAAAAACTCCATACAGGTAGTCAGGCACAACACGCATACACATACAGAAGATGTAATTTTACAAGACCACAATGAAATTAACATATTGTATTATTATGATTATAGTATAGTGTAGGTATAATTTATATGTTTAGTTGTATTGGTTGTATTGATTACCGTTTAGTCAGTTTTAAAGATTTTGCGCAGACTGGTTATTTAGAAAGAGAAATTGTCTATCAATGTACTCATTTATATTGTTAAATATGCACCTATTAATAAAAGTCATGCTCGAACAATACTAAAAGTAAAATTTTCAGAAAACTACATACATACATACATATTTACAATTTACATATATAGATAATTAAATTTCACATTATAATACGATATTAATGAGATAGTAAAAATCGATTTTAACAATGAAAGTGTAAGTCAATGAGGACGAATAAAAGAGATATATGTACATATGTATATATTGTATGGCCTATTAATTATTAATTTTGGTCCTTTTTAAATTTTGATTATCATATTTGTATTAATCCAATGTGACCTTCAAAGATGCTTTTTTCTGTTACAAACTGTCCTCAAAAGTTCAAAATAGATATATATTGTTGCAAACAAAAAAATTTTATAGTAGGTATGTATATATATATTTTTTTTACTGTGTCTAATAATTAATATAAATTTGCTTTTTAAATTAAAGATCTCTAACATAAGATAAATTATTTATACACAAATCTAATAATGCAAATGAAGCAAATTTTTCAAATAACTTTCAAGTTTTAACCATTTTTTTTCTTTTTTTTTTATTATGAAAACTTGTCTTTTCAATGTTGCATCATGATTAAATAAAATACTTAAAAATGCGTATTTATGTTAATTTTGCAATGGTGATGGATGCGTTTTACTTTAAGTCTAAGTGTAGATAGCCTAGCTAAGCTATACATATTATGTAGGTAACGTATGGCAAAATAAAAGACTTCTATAAACGAGGAACCGGCCATACATATAACAACTTTATGCAGATTTTTTTGATCGTACATTATGCGAAATGTCAACAACTTTTCACAGATGTTAACTAAAATTATTGACATGAACTTTTGATAATGTCTAATTAAGAAATTTCTCTATTTAGGCACCCATTTATTATTAGAGTATTTTTTTGATTGATAAGTACCCAAAACTGTTCTCAGGGAATCTTGTTCGAAAAGATAAGTATATCGTTTTTAAGTAAATTGATTTTTTATTTCAGTGTACTAGACTCTAGTAACTAGAGAAAGAATTAATCGCAAATGCAAACGTTAGACAAATATTGGAATGAACTACCAAATTGAATTCAATCATATTTAAAGACAGTTCTATACCATTGGGCAAATGGTACACTTTGCCTGGAGGTCACCATCACCATTCAAAGGTTGTTTATAGCAATCAATTTATTATATCCCTCTACTAATGTTATCGAAATTTAAAATTGTGTAAGATCGACTTTTATCTGTCCGTCTCAAATAGAGAAATCTCTATTGGAAATGATCTATTCATGTTCTAAGATTTCAACTTCTATACGGGATACTATAACTTTTATTATGCTTTGAGTACAAAAACCATTCGCGTTGGGGACGACGACTTCTTAACCCTTTCAAAACCAAGTCCAATATATTGTACTAAAAATTTATCAAAATAGATTTGTCCAATATATTGGACTTGGTTCTGAAAGGGTTAAATAACGTGAGTCTCAGCTTCAATTACAATTGTATGCCAACACAGCAAACCTTATACAATGATTGACGTGCTTCATGAGACAATTCTAGACTCGCTTCAATTTCGATCAGAAATTGAAAAAGGCGTGGCGATATTTTGACATTTCTTTGCATCTTGTTTCCTATATATATATATATATTTCCTATAATTAATTAAATTAGTTTATATTACAAATCACTAAACTAAAAAGCTGTTTTTATTAATAATTATTGAACATATAATAAACTAAATTGTTTTTTATTATGACTACTTTGATTTTCTATTGACTCTGAACCCTAAATTATTTTTGTTTATTAAATAAAGTTATTTTGACAGATGAACTGTATATAAAAAAAAATTCCCATTTTGCAATTTAAAGGAGCACTTGGGGAATATATTATTTTAAAGGAGTATTTTGGAAGTATCATACTCCGAGTATGGATATTTTGATAAGTATAAAAGCTTCGAAAGGAGTATAATACTTTCCAACAAAGTATAGATGACCAGCTTTTCTTAAAGTAAAGTCTAAAGATAAAAGGCAACAGGGGCGTTATTTCTAATTATACTTTGGAAGGTTAATATTTTTGAAAAACAAGATAATTAAATTAAAGAATAATACACAATGTACTTAATCCTTTCACATTATATGCTTATAAATAGTCTATATGTACATCTTCTAATATTATTCCTTATTGACATTGGTAAGTACGTCCGTGAAGAGGTCAAATTAGGTGGAGTTAGAAATTAAACCCATAAAGAAGGAATAATTGGTTACGCCGATTATAATATACTTGAGTAATTGTTTATAATCGACGACTTTGTCCGTCCCTATTTTTTCTGTATAATATTTAGTAAATTAAATATAAATGATTAAAAGCCCAATGATATAACATAAAATTGATTTCACCGCCATAACGGAGATCGTGGAACTTTTTGGTCTATTAATGAAATCTTTATTTTTTTATTCTTTATAATTGTTGTCATATTCATTTTTTCTACACATTCCGATTATGTTTCGAGTAAATAAATGGTTTAAAATTAGGTGCACACTGCTCCAAAAACAATAGAGATCTTACAAGATATAGGTAAGTCTACCTACAAGATAAACTTTTGCTGTTTAAATTTAAATAATGGAAAAACTGAAAAAGAATTTCTCAAGAATTTTTTAAAATTTTAGTTTTTACTTTACTCAAAAATTTTTCGAGAAAGAATTTTTGAGAAGAAGATGAAGTAAAAATTGGAAAATATTTAAATATTATTTTTCCTAATTAATATAGAATGCTTCCAATTGAATATAGAGTAGGTAAATCAGTTACAGTTACATCAGACAAAGTATAACAATGAAAGATGTCAATCAAAACACTAAATTGAGTAGCATTTCGCCTTAATAAATGTCCAAATATTTCAAAATTTCGGCTGCTTAATAAATTTTAATTTTCTCTGTAGGTTACCTACAAATGCATGTAACATGTAACATCACAATTGATTGACCATCAAACAATATAATTTATTATACTGACAACGTTAAATATACCTAAGTACATTAGCTAAAAAAAAAAATTGATAAACCTAATTATGTGCTTACATAATTGAAATAAATGATACGTCTGATTGACGTGATCTTATAATGGGTAAGATGGCGCGGCGTAGCTGTACTTATGATGTTCTGCGAATCATTCCATTTTCTATCAGCAAAGAAAAGACGGCTTTTCTGATAAATAGATGGATAGATGGTGGACTAATAGGTAAATATCAACTAATGATAAGATATAAATGGTAGCCTATAGTATAATATGGGGATAAAAAGTTAAAATAAGAAAAAGAAAGAAACAGTTGATGTGCAGCTCAATATACAGTTATTTTTAAAAGAAATAATTATGATGTGATGATGTCTATTAATGGAGTGTTTTTCAAATAAATTGCTTGTGGCATAATATTTCAATGTCAAGTTTTTTATTGAATTTGAATACTTAAGTTAGTGTGGCGTTCAATTATTAATTTTTGTCTTGTTTTTTTTTTGCACTATTTGTAAGAACTTACGGAAGTGGGCATTGGTATATGCTATGAGCTGCTATAATATGTTGCTTCTTATATAAAGTGTTTTGCATCGCATCAATGCAAAAAATAACCTTTAAATGTTCGCTTAAGTACTCTAGTTAAAACGGATTAGCGGTAATTTTTAAGACAAAGTGATTTTTTTTTTGTAATATTTTTTTAATAATGTATTTGTCAGCGGACCTCTCTAAACTACTCGGGTATTTGGAACAATGTTTTACGATAACGCCTCACATTTTGAATTGAAGTGAAGGAGCTTTTTGTTCGCCTCTAACTATAAGAACGACGATAAAAAAATAACATAAATTATTATACCATTGGCAAATCATGAGATTTAATTTTCAAATCATCGTGAAACTATTAAAAACAACAAGGAAATTAACTTTTTTTAAATTTTTTTCTAATACATAGGTAACACTAAATTTAATTAAGAAACTTTAGAATTAGATGAATTCATTATATATGTATATATATTGTACATAGATATACATTATATACAAGTACGGAGTTTGTAACGCCCCTTAATCCCAAGACTCTAACTAAACGACTGAAACTGGTATGTTGATTTGAATCTGAGGCCGAGTGGTTGAATTGCACTTAAAAACAGTGTAAATGATGACATTATCTCTAAAAATGGCAATGCTTAAAAATAACATTCAAATTGCGAGCATTTGTAAGGTTTCCGTAAAAAGAACACCTCAAGTGCTGCTTTGTTCTACAAAAAAGAGCTTTCCATGTCAATTGAGGTAAATGTATAAAGAGGGATGTCTAATGAGTCCATCTATAGAGGCTTAAGGAATTTCGGGCGCTCTAGGGCGCCCGCCCTTTCTCACACTAACTAACTAACAACTGAAGCTAGAGAGCTTTCAGTTTATTAAGTACTCCTAGAGTAATATCTCTATTGTCTTTGGAGCAAATCGGACAAGGTAAAGAGAAGGGTGCGGTGTACTGTATGTACCTAATTTTGACATAAACCATTCATTTACTTGAAATATATTCGGAATGTAGAAAAAATTAATATGACAAGAATTATAGAGAATAAAAAAAAATTAAACTGAAAATTTTTACGACCTACTGTGATGGCGCTGCAATCAATTTTTATATTTCAAGGGTTTTTAATAGTTTACTCGACATTTATTTAAATTAGAGAAAAATGAATATAAAAAAAATTATAGAAAATAAAAAAATGAAGATTTCATTAATAGATCAACAACTTTCACGCCCTACCGTTATGGCGCTACAATCAGTTATATGTAAATTCTAGAATCCCTAATCATTTGTATTCAATTTACTTAATATATAGTTGTATGTACAGAAAATATAGATAAGGATAAAGTCATAGATAATAAATATGTACACCCAATTCTGTTTTTACACGGTTTATTCAAAATAGCCAAATAGCACCGTTGAAAATATTGTTTGGTTTAAATCACACTATTGGGAGTAAAAAAACTCACAATAAAGTTTTTTTGTATGAGTCCTTTTATTTTTGCTATTTTTTAGGTTTTAAGGATATGGAACCAATCCCCTATTTTTATGTTTATTCTATGTCATTTTTACACGTATCTACTATACCATGTAAAAACAGAATTGTTGTGTTTGCTTAACCGCTGAAATGTGCTATATGGTACTTTTACTCGGAGTGACGTATTGTAATTTAAATTTTTAAAATAACCCGCTTAACCATTTCAGATTTATTGCATAGCAATAAAAGGAAGAATGAAAGGAAGTATTTTCTTTTCAGATTAATATTTAAAAATTTAAATGATCTTTAAGAAAATCATTAAAACTGATTGTCAATAATTGTAATTATGATCGCCAATATTTGAAGTCATGAAAACATAGCTTCTAACTAAGTCACTCATATTTTCAGTAGTAATTAAGATCATAGTTATAATATGTAATACAAATATTGTACCTAATGTAATTACATATAAATATATTTATGTGATTAAAAATTAATACAATTTGTTTCCAACCTTTATTTTAATAAATATTTAATTATTTAAATATAACTATTGGCGACATTCAATCAAATATTTTGATTACTACATATTAGGCAGAGATAATTTTTGTATGGAAACATTTTTTTTAAATTCCTCTTTATAGGAAACGGACATTTTTATTTAACGATAAGTCCTCCAAAAATAATATGACGCGCTGGCGTATTTAAAATTGTCACTCATTATTTTTATTATGAACATTTTCAAAAAAGCAGATTGAGGGTTACGACCATTAAACCCTTTATGTTTCAATTTAGTTAAACTTAATTTAAAAGATGAAAGATGATATTTGTTAGTGGTGCAAAACTACGAATGATTATATGTTGAATGCGACCGAAGACATAAGAAAATGTTATAGAAAGTTTTTTATTATTACAAAAAGATGAATTCAATAATTATGGCATTATTTATAGCAAATATAAGCATTATTATGATAAATGGTATCTACATAGTAAAGTTTCCTATAGAAAAATGGAAAAAAACTAGTTTAGAATCTAAAGTGGTAACTTTGACAATGTATGTATAAACATAATGATTAAAGCATTGCTCTACATTATCGCAAATGATTAATGTACAATTAACCTTAAGATTTTATTATCGAAATAAACTTACATGTTACATAGAGTAATGTCAAACAGCCAATCGCTATGTACTTCATGGTTTTCTCCAATGTGTTTAATATAATCCAATCAATGTAAGTATATTTTTCTTCTCACCAACGATTCCTGTTGATTACCTCAGTGATTTCATTTATATATATTTTTTGTAGAAATCTTCAATTGCACTATAATTTGTTCATAATATAATTTTTTTTTTCTAACACAATTTATTCACCACATTAAAAATTGAATTTCGCAATGCATTAAACTGCAACTGCAAGACTGCAACACAATAATTATAATTATTCAATGTACGTTTTAGGCCATTTACTATACGATTGAAACCACAAAAACAAGTATCTGACGCTAAATTTTAATTTATTTTAAGTTCACCAACGTAATTTGTAATGATAATTGAATTTTAATTTGTTTTTTTTTAATTGATAATTTGGTTATGGGTTAAATGAATTTGTTATTGATTCATAAACACAATGAGTATGCGTTATACACTCTAGTTACCTACTATAGCTAGTGTAATGGTGGTGTTATGAGAAAAAGAACCGGAATTACTTGTATGTCGGTTTGATTTTTATCTATTTGTCTGTAAGCCATTTTGTGGCACTGGATTATTAAAAAAGAGAATGGATCCAGTTTAGCACTTGTAAAAAGAAGGATTAAATCATTAAATAATTAATTTCAAATTTTTTCTAATATATCCAAATTTATAAATATAGTTTTTATATTGACTTTATGTCATAAGTATTTTAAGAAAATTGTGTTCAATTGTTTAAAATATCTTGTGTTCTGTAATCCTCTCTATGCCACTTAATTGTAGAAATATTTAAATTAATTTTTAATGTCTATAGAGAGTACTTTTATTATATTCTAATGGAATAATTCTATTACAGGCATATATCATTTTTAAAGTGAATCTAAACCCTTATCTAAAAAGGAAGGATTCAATGATATTTTTTTCGTTTTAAATTACCGTTTTTTCAATTACAATACGTATCTATACTAAAATAAATCTTTAAAATCACCTCAATTAACAAATTACTGTCTATCAGCATTTATCAGGAAAAGTAACATTTTTATTGCTTCAAATTTTAAAGTTTAGTTACAATGGAGTACTGAAACCGGGCGGAAAATATTGACCCGTATTATCTTATCAAAAATAGAGAAATGACAAAATAAGTTTGATATACATGAAATATCGATATGTGTCTATCTGCCCTGTGTTTGTTTTATACAATTTGCATTATTCTATCAAGTACTCATAGCCAAAAAGATAGCTAAACGATAATCAATAGTTTTGAGTGATTTGATTTATTTGTATTCGACTCTATCCTATATTAAAGTGCACGATATTGTTTGTTTTGAGACGGGCCGGTAGCTAAAATGTGCCTGAATTTAAACCAAAGTTATATCTAAAAAATGAAATAATTTACTAAATTAAAGATTCCATACACTACAAACACGAAAAGTAATTGATTATCATGAAGCATAAGAGAAAATATTGGTTTTTTTTTCTATTTAACTGTGTACAACATACTTATAATCGATACCAAATGTTATGTTGTTGTTGTGATATTTGATTTCCAATATTTGTTGATACTTCTATTAAATATTTGAAATTTTACTGTAAGATTGTTTACCTTAAAATATTATTTTACTATGTATATATATAGTGAAAGTAACTCTGTTATGAATAAAATAAATTGTTTTTTTGTATGACATTGACAATGGAATCGAATTAAAATCGCAACGGTTTCATTATTGATGGGTATCTTTAAAAGAAAAACTTTTAAAAAATATTATAATAGTTTTTGACAATAAATATAATATACGAGTAAATAAGAAATCATGAATTTTCATCTTTTACTGCTTCATCATCAACTTCTTCTTCTAAATGCTGACTGATGAGTTGTGTATTATATGAGTCAAAAAAATATCATTAAATTGCAATACCGGATCAACCTACTTCATTATATATATGATGTATAATATAAAAAAACCATTTATTAAGTTAAATACGTAAATTTTATATTAGGAAATCTTTTCATTTCAAGATTCAAGAGGCAGTTATTTTATTTTTACATAAAAAGACAAAACAAAATTTTACTTTCAAAAGACAACAACAATAATAATCAAAAATTTTGTTAACTCGTGATTATTACATATGTACTGTACTGTAAGGTACTAAATGAATAGGTATTATTATGGTATGGGCTGCGGTTGATCAATAAAATGCCGACAAATATTTTTTAAACAAATTTTCACCCACATCAATTTTATATTTCTGAGGGACATATCAATCAATTCAAATAGTCACACTGATGTAAAATGTTCACCTTTCCAAAATGTAATTATAAAAACTCTGCTAATTGTTCGAATATCGTCTCTAAAATATACCACTAAGTAGGGCACTGGGTTTATTTAAAAAAATAAAAATCTTCTCAACAATAATTATTAATTTTATGTTAATTTATTCAATCAATATACTTGAAGTAAACATTTGAAATTCATGTGAATTTACTATTAAAACAATTTAATTGCAAACTATCAATCACAAGACACACAACATCAGTAAAGACTATCGAAAACACACAACATTGATCGAATGTCTTAAAGACAATAAATAAATTCGTAACGGTCGTCTTGATCATCAAACGAACTAACTAAAACTAAAGTCAAATATACCTGTGGAACTTACTTTAGCTTTTTAGACTACCTACCAATGTGTTTAACAAGTTAGCAACATATAATACACATGCCACCACGGATATTATTTATAAGTAATGTGAATTGTGGTATTAAAACGGTGTGACGGGCATGGTGCGAGATGTAGTGATCGTGATGATCATTAATCTTGAGAATAAAATATTGTAGTATTTCTAGTGGATAATGTGCTCCAGGGAGTTACTTAATATACATGCATTGTAATGTATAGCCTGCATTAGTTTTTTTTTATTCCAAGTGCTCTATAAAGCACTTTAATTATTATTTTTCCTTTATTATAAAACGTAGGAATATCAGTTTGTTTTAAACCAGTAAAGAAGGAATAATTGGCGTAGCCAATTTTAATATCTCCGTAAGAGTATTTGTTTATTATCTACGACTTTATCCTTTTTTTTTGTCTATAGGTACAACAAATATATGTTGAGTAAATTGAATACAAATGATTAAAAACCCTAGAAATGACATAAAATTGATTGCAGCGCCATAACGGTAGGCTATGGAACTTTTTGATCTTTAAATTGAATTGAGGATTCTTTATCATTTTCATTATATTCACTTTTTCCGTAATCCAAATATTTTTCGAGTAATTGATTAAAACACCGCTGGAAGCGGAACTTTTTGGTGTATAAATGAAATCTTCATTTTTATATTCTCTACAATTGTTGTCATATTTATTTTTTCTATATTCTGACTATCTTTGGAGTAAATAAATGGTTTAAATCAAAATTAGATGCACAGTGTACCACAACCTCTCCTACATTTTGACCAATTTGCTCCAAAAACAAGAGAGATCTTACTCTAAGTCTACAAGATAAACTGTCAAAATGTCAGCTTTCTAGCTTCAGCTGTTCCGGCTTGATCACGAAGGTACATTACAAATTTATCATTTATCCACCCCAAATTACGCCAGAGATTTTTCAAGATGCTGTTTTATCTAACCTACACAAAATAGTTCACATGGACCATTTTCGTTGTTTCCCGGATATGAAATTTTATAAATGGCATTCGTTTCCTTTTCAAGTCGTATTGGGTTCTTGAATTTGATGAAGACGTTGCGTAAACAACAATAACAAGTTTGTTATTTAAGAAAAAAAATTTTCATACAAATGTTCATATTTATTATCCAATTATTTTTAACTTACTATAACAAATAACAAAATTCTCACTTAATAAGAAAACTCCTAACAAATTTTACAGTCTAATACTATTCAAGGGAATATTTAAGTTTTGAACGCTTTTTAACATGCTTTTTCCATTACGATTTGGTTTTAGGGAGGATGGAGGATGTTTATAATTACAATAGTAAATAAAATGTGTTGTGAAAAAATTTGCACCTTTCATTCCAGAGATTTAAAAATGCTAATAAACGGAATAATAAAAAAAAATTTATCAAGAAATGATCATACTTAATTACATTTTGTTTACAACAGAAAAATAGGAAAAATGTCTTTATTTCAAAAATACCGCCAAATAAATTTCCTAAAACTTTCACTCATGTTGTTTTTTAGAATTAAAAAAAATGAACAGGGTTTGCTCGTTAAAATGCGGGCCGAGTCACATGTTTTTTTTGGGATAAAAAACAATCAACAACCTTTTTAATGCGGGCGGACTTGGTTTTTATGTAGATTCGAAATATTATTTTTTAAATAAAAACTGGGTTGAAAACCTATTCGCGGGCCTACTGACAAACGTCAAGTTCGAAAACGTCATGTCAAAAAACAGAGTACCAAAAAAGTTATACAGAATTTTTGTGAATTCAAATAATAAATTTATCTAAATCTTACGTTTATATTTGTAAGAGACTTTTGTGGTGTTTATTTACACAAACTATAATCGATCATTAGTTTTTTTACACAATGTAAATGTTTTTTATTGAGTCTAAATAGGCTTTGTTTTAAATTGTAGCTCTTCAATAAAATAAATTTTAACACTATTGGTCGCCATTTTGTCTGGCCGGCTGATTTTTCACTCAATATTGTCAAATAATCGCAAGATTTGTACATAATTACTTCGTTTTATATCAAATAAATGTGGCCAGAAGCATACTATTAAATTTGATAAACAATTTATAGAAGGATAGCGCAAGTGTTTTTGTTTTGGATACGCTGCTACGTAGTGTCCCCATTGGGTAAGAAAAAAAATTTTCCTTTTTAAAAATTTACGTCAACATTCGTAATATAAAATAATTTATTTTGGTTTAGTATTACCTAAAATATCTGTAGGTTAACATTTACGTACGATTCATATTTATTGTTGTTTTTGTCGACAACATTATTTTTGAACAAAGAAAATGCAAAATTTTTTTTTCGAAATGTACAAAATTTGGGTTGCATGGCTTTTTTTCGACATTACCATTAAGGATGAAAACGTTTGGAACAAAACATTTTTTTTTTGCTACTACAAACTACATTAATACATATTTTACTACCTTGATTCATGTCTATTTTAAAAACATTTTCCATCTACGCCTTTTTTCCATGTGACGACTATTTTTAATTGTCAAATTAATCACTCATAAAAATCGGCAAAAATTTTTCTTCATTGATTTTTCGCAAATATCCATTCACTATAAATATGGCTATGATTTTTTTTTCTTTGTTTTTCCTAAAAAAATATTTTTCAGATGAATTGCAATATGATTACTTAAATAATGTAATTTAAATTTCGGTCGCATCACAAAAATGGGCTGTTACACATTTTTGACATTTGCCATCGTAAAAACCGTCGCATTCCATTTTTAAGGCGAGTCCATTGTTTGTCATTTTTCCTAGCGGATTTGGAGGAGTTAATATTTGCATTCTTGGACTTTGATTAGAATTCAACATGACTATGATAAAAAATAAATTTTTTTCCAATTAAAAAATTTTAACATTCCAATGTTAAATAATCATCTTGCGTCATCCTAAAATTATTCCAAAATGAATTTCATACTTAATATTAATATGTATCTGCTTAAAAAAGGATTTGCAAGTTAGTAAACTACATGAGTGGAAGTATTAATGTCTTTTAATTATTCTACTCTTCGGCAAATCCCATGATCCCATGATCAAGTTAAGTGGAAAGGATAAGTTTATTTTGATTTAACTAATCTCGAGCATACCAAAACATTATCTATGAGTTGGCGTTTTTTGACCATCTTTGCTTGAATTAAACGGCTTGAGAACTTACTAAGTTCTATTTTGTTGCTTTTAAAATTCGTATTTGTTCAAATTCTGCAAAGCAAAGAAAATCACATATTTTCCTTTTTAAAAGTGTAAAAATGTTTATTAACACGTTCATTGCCAACTAAGAATTAACTCATAGTAATTTGATTTGATTTTTTTAAATCTTTTGGATAAACTTTAATAGTGAAACTTGTTTCTATCTATATTTCACTATATTTATAACAGCAAAAAAGTATTTTAAAAAAAAAAATATTTATATTTATTTTATATAATATTTTTTACTTGAACACTTCCACATATTTGGCAAATTTAATGCGACTAAGAATTTTTGGATGGCAGTGAACGTGTTAAACCATCATAGCCGAACCCTGTTAGACAATCACGTCATGATGGAAATCGAATCGACGACAGTTCGTAAAGATGTAGGTGTACGCCGCAATCTTCTCTTCTTTTCAAAATTATTTTTAGCTTATTAACCAGTAAAGAAGGAATAATTGGCTACGCCGATTATAATATACACGTATGAGTACTTGTTTATTATATATGACTTTGTTCGCGCATATTTTGTCTGTACAACAAATATATGTTGAGTAAATTGAATACAAATGATTAAAAACCCTAGAAATGACATAAAATTGATTGCGGCGCTATAACGGTATTTCGTGAAACTATTTAGTCTATGAATGATATCCTCATATTTTTATTCTCTATCATTTTCGTCATAATCATATTTTCCGTAATCGAGTAAATGTTTAAAAACCCTAGAAATCCAATAAAATTGATTGCAGCGCCATAACGGTAGGTCGTACAACTTTTTGGTCTATGAATGAAATCTTTATTTGTATATTCTCTATAATTGTTGTCATATTCATTTTTTCTACATTGCGACTATCTTTCGAGTAAATAAATGGTTTATATCAAAATTAATACACACTGAACCACAGCCTCCCCTATATATGTATGCATATTTCGACTAAAAATTTCACGACAAAGACAATGGTGTTAAAAAAAATCCTCCGTACCAAAGTTATAATAAACTTTGATTAACATACGCGTATAAAAAATATTTACTAATAATCTATAAAAAGCCTTTTTTTATAAGAACAGTTTTTTTTAATATTTAAAAAAAAAAGAATACCGATAAGATACCGCATATATTCGAGAATATTGTTGACCGTGACCGTGACTGAATTTTCCTAAGTGTTTTCTATTTATAGTGATTACAGCGATAATAGTTAAGGTAGTTGTAATCACTTTAAATGAGTAACAAAATGTTAAAGAAAATATCTCACTTCTCGTTTTCAATCTCGCTACAGGCCAGATTCTTGGCCTCTCGGAAAGAACATTTACAGCCGTTAACTTTACAATGTGTGGTTGCTGGTCAAACGACCAACGCTTATCCGGACTTGAAAATATTTCAGTTAAAAACACTCCAATTGTCAAATTCCACAAATTCTCATACCTGTGAGATGTTTTTTCTAGGATTTGAAGTGTTTCCTTCGTTGAATCGACTACCGATAATCATTCTTTGAAATGATTTACATGGACCTACATTTTTTAATTGGAATCCGACTCACTCGGCCCAAGGTTTAAACTCCGTACGAGAGAAAAACATTTCATATTTTACTCTCAGACAGTGATCGAACCCAGGACCTCCAGTTCCAAAGATATTACTTCTACTACTAAGCCATTTGATAGAGAATATACCCCCCCACCCAAACCATTAAATAAAGTAGAATATAATAGACAGGCAGCCAGTATCAGTAAAGTACTAAGCACCACAAGGATAAACAAGTTGTTTTGTACTAATTAACCTGGCATGAAGTTCCTTAAATCGACTTGTTTCTTTCTAATGAAGTGATACCTTAAGTATACTCCAAATGTTAAGTAGGTCTGCATCCTAATACCCTACGTTAAATACCCCAATATGCACATTACATCCATCGGAACTTGTATTAGATCCCCCGTTATGTTAATCTCACAGTATGACAGTGTTTTGTTAGTATTCCTATAATCAGACTAATTTGTATTCTGCTGTAGTGGTGGTAAGTAAATCCCTAGTGATATTTATCTGCATATTAAGTATCAGCAAAGCGTTTAGTTTAGCGTCGTCATACCACTATAGAATTTCATAATCAATTTGTGATTAATATTATAAATTCACCCCATTACCACATTGGTATCAATAATTAGATGTGTAGATAATGTAAATTTAAAAAAATATTTATATTTGGCAAATAAATAATTATGTTAACACTTTCAAGACCAACTTTTTTTTATCTGTAATATAATTTTCTTGTACTATACTGTGCGGGGTTAAAAAAAGTATTTTTTTTCGTCTCTACAAATCATTAAGTATTCAAGCATTTTGGAAAAAAATTAATTTTATTTTCTAAAAAGTTGCTGTAATGAAATCATCTTTTGTAGCCGGTCAGAATATTTCAGAAATTATCCTTAAAGTCAAACAAAGTTCTTTTGTACTAGATGTATTTTAGTAGGCTCAGCATCGAATAATGATGTCACACCCTGGATGTGATGTGCTTCTGTGATTATTTATTCTTGAAGGGGGGTGATATCGATTATATTGTGTAAATAGACTTAACATTTAATCTGTTCTAGAAACTTTACATTTTGGACTAAAAAAGGAAAAAGTTCCCAATCATGCTACAAAGTGGCCAAAAGTCTAATTAAGCCAAAACAACGTTCGCTCGTCCTATTGTCTATTATTATAATTCCAGTCAAATCGTAAGAATTAATTGAATTATATTCAATCTTGATTAATAAGCTTCCTATTGTCTTCGTAGCAAATAAAATAGAATGTTTAGTAAAGATAGACGGATCAAATAATTCTTTGATAGACCAAAAAGCTAAAGATCTAACCGTTATGGGCAATCTGTTTGCTATCATTTTCATAAATTCTAATCATATTTTCTTGATTTACTTACATAAAATATTGTTGGAGTTTGAGTTAAGAAAATGTTGATAAGGACAATCATAGGAAAAAGAAATATTTCTCTAATTAAAACAAAACTAATGGCGCTAAAATCGATTTATTGATTAATGTTACAAAATAAAACAAAAAAAATAAAATTTAATTTATTCTAGATTTGCACGTGTAATGTTACACGTAATATGTAAAATTTACTAAAACTATTTACGAAATAATTAATGTCGATTATACATGCATGCATAATATGCGTTTATATGCATCTGATAATTTATGGTAAAATAACTTTTCTAGGCTTTTTAACGTTGATATTTTGTCAATAAATATAATGTAAATTATATGGAAAAAAGGATTATAATATACGCAGCTGATTATAAAACGTAAACGTTTAATAATGACGTTTGATAATTGGGGGCTACCAACAGAGCCTCCAGAAAATAAAATGGATTCATCTGTATCAGGCGATAACAACGAAATGTAATTATTTGATAATTGATCATTAACTCTGTTTATTTAACATTTTCTTATAAATGTATATGTAGATCACCAGAGGATTTAATTGCCGGTTTTCCAGAATCAAAATTACAGTCTCTTGTGACTAAAATATCTACACCGCGATGGGTTGTTCCCGTTTTGCCTGAACAAGAGCTAGAATGTCTTTTAAATTATTCAATTGAATTAGCCAAAGCTGGTAAGGCTGAGAAAGGGGATATTTTTTTAAATCCTATTTAGGATTTTAATTTAATAATTTTTTTTTTTTGTATTCCAATTAACAAAGGTGTCGATCATGACTGTGAACCATGTATGCGATTTTATCGAGAAGGTCTATCGGTTTCATTTATAAAAATATTAACTGACAATGCCGTCAACTCGTGGAAATACAATATTCACTCGTGCATATTGAAATCATGCGGAAAACTAATGCAACTCTGTGCAATACATATGAAACGAGATAATCCCTATTTACTGGAATTGCTAGCTATCGTTTTGGATCCCGAAAATAAATTCAATACATTTAATATAACACGTGTATCGGATCAGTATACATCACCGCAAGGTAGTACGGCCGGTGGTCCATGGGGTATACTTGATGAAAATCAATTATTTGCCAAATCACCGCCGGAACCGCGTAGTCCACGTGGATGGCTTGTCGATCTCATTAATAGGTTTGTTACAGTCGCCACTAATACTCGTGAATAGCTATGATTAATAATTTTCTATAATTTTAGATTTGGTCAATTCAATGGCTTTGATAACTTACTGGAACGTTTTAATGCTGGTATTGCTACACTTAAAAAACCAATGTCATCTGATGATATGCAGTCATTGTCGCTAACAACATCAACATTAAGTTTAAGTGATGAATCAAGAATGAAAACGTCCGTTACATCATCGAGTGGCTGTACAAATAGTACAAATTCTAGCATATTATTAAACAATGAGAGCAATAAAATAACATTGCAATTAATTTTTGAATTATTGCGACCATTTGGACAATGCTATGAATTGTTAACCGTTCCCACAATCGAAAAATATTTTATGCCAATATGGGAAGTTGTATTAGAATTACTTGATGGCTTATCGGATGATGAACTTAAACGTGAAGCAAAACAGGAGGCTCGCAGTGATTCAATAAATGGTATTATAAAATCTGCACGCTGTTTAGCTAGTCGTTTGCCAAATCAGGATAATCTCATACGTGAGCTAGAATTGTTTCGACTTAAAATGGTATTAAAACTATTGAAGATATCGAGTTTCAATGGGAAAATGAATGCTTTAAATGAAATAAATAAAATGCTTAGTTCTGTTGCTTGCTATTCGCATCGTTCTCAAGGTCCACAATGTCAACCAGATGAGGAGATGGGATGGTTGAATGCCGAACGAATGGCGGTAATTTTAAAGATTTTTTTGGTTGTTATCATTTTACTGAACAATCAATTTTTAGACATGGATAAAAGATAGTGACGTTCTTGGAATTGTGTTACGAGATTCTCTTCATCAACCGCAGTATGTTGAAAAATTGGAAAAAATCTTACGTTTCTTGATTAATGAGAAATCATTAACGCTTGAGGATTTGGATGCCGTTTGGCGTGCGCAAGCTGGAAAACATGAAGCAATTGTTAAAAATGTTCATGATTTATTGGCAAAATTGGCATGGGATTTCAATCCAGAGCACATTGATCATTTGTTTGATTGTTTTGAGGTAATTCATTGATTTTTTTATCTAATGTAATTTTACCCCAAAACATAACGTTAATTATAATACTTATATTTATGATGATTAGTAAGAACGGACAGAAAATCTAAGACATTTATATCAGGGGTCAGATAGATTAGTAAATTTGTTAATGTCTGAACCAAACTTTCTACTGATTTTGCAATTAATAACTAGCATAATGATAATTATTTCAGTTTATGAAAGTTTAAAATTTTGAATTTGGGCCTTAATGTCAATTTTAAAATGGTATTGTGTATGATATGCAAAACTGTTTGTAATTCAGTTTTGAATTTATACGGCTTTGTGTTTTCTTACCATTAACTTTTAAGTTTAATAACGATTTAAATACTGCGCCTCTCGGCTCTATAGTTGATTATTTTGGTCTGTTTTCGGTTGAGACGGAATCAATAGAGAGGGAATGAGTTTGTAAACAAATAAAGTATTTAATATTTCATTGGTATATATACCTGACTTGCTCATCTAGGTTTAGGTGAAATGAAACTAAGAGATCAAAAATGTTGATACATTGCAACATCTTAATTGATAATATTCAGTTATGAATTTTTAAATTAAAGTATTTTTTATGCGTTCATTCTTCTATTTTTTAAAATTTACAATTGGAAAGTATCGTTTACAGTTATTTTTATTAATTTCAAATTTTTATTTCGTAGAATGTTAATGTGTTTCGACGACAAAAAAAAGATTTAAAGTAAATAAATGGAAATATAGATGGCACTACCTACTTTTGACTAAGTGGCATGTAGTGACATGAAACATGTTCAAAATAATCCTGTTGCTTTGAAAGAAACCTGACAAAAGAATTAGTATTTTCCCCGAATAAATGAAAAACAAGCGAGGAAAGAGTAGAAGAAGTAAAGGTTCTGTCCTTCGATTGGCCAGTTTTACACGTTTCGTTTTTCTTTTTTGTTGAACCGCTTTAACAAAAGAAAAACCCTTTTACATGACGGTACAGTGACAGTAGTTAATTTTCTTATACGTACATGATGCTATGAATGTGTGAGAGAGTTTTTCATTTTCTATCCAGAAATCTAGCAGAAAGGAATTATATTTTTTGTGAAACTACTGTGACGACCACTTCATTTTGGATGGCAAAGTTCTGTCAAAATAATCACCGCTTTCCTTCTTCAACGTGCACTCTTTATCTGTAAAACCGGATTTAACGAAAACGAAAGACGAAACGATAAAAACTGACCAACTTTGGTAGAGATTTTTTACAAATTAATTAAATAGGTTAAGTGTGGAGTATTGTATTGGGAGTTTGAATGAAATGATAGTTCTATAAAGAATTGAGAACTTGAAGTACATTCTCCTCATCGAATTATCGTTGTTTGAATTCAAAATTAATAATAACAACACTCCTCACTCTATCGTGGAAGCCTCACAGTTTAGATACCTTTTTCGATTTTTTTAAAAATCGTTTAATCGGTGTCCAATACAACCTTAGATTATTTTAACTCCAACATTATAATTAATATTTTACTAATTTTATATATAGGCAAGCATGACAACTGCAAATGTACGTCAACGTGATCGTTTGCTAGAACTAATACGTCAATTAGCTGAAGAGGACAAAAACGGTTTAGTTGCAAATAAAGTATTAAAATTATTCTGGCAATTAGCCCACAGTCCCGATGTATTGCAAGAAGTGATGGATCAAGCGTTAACCGCTCATGTGAAAATATTGGATTATAGTTGTTCGCAAGAGAGAGATGCCCAAAAATCGGTATGGTTGGTGAAATGTGTGGAAGAGTTAAAACAAAATGAAAATTGGGTTTTGCCCGCTCTTCGATTAATACGAGAAATATGCTGTCTATATGAGCCGCCAATAAATCATGCCCGAAGTAAAACACTTAATCGACAATTGGTTGTTGAACGCTTGCAGACTGATCATACTCTTGTGATATTAGTAACGAACAGTTTGACATCGTATTTGGAACGTGTGCGAAATTATTTGAAAGAACATCCCGATGAGAAACCGGAATGTGTTATATTGGATGGTAAATATCCGCATCAACAACAGATACAGGAGCGTTTGGATTTTTTACGATTTCTACTCAAAGACGGTCAACTGTGGCTGTGCGCTGATCAGGCCGAACAAATATGGCAATGCTTAACGGTCAATCCGGCATTTCCCAGTGATCGAGAGGAGTGCTTTCGTTGGTTTAGTAAATTAATGGGCGATGAACCAGATTTGGATCCGGGAATAAATAGAGAATTTTTGGAAAGTAATTTACTGCAGTTAGATCCACAACTTCTTTCGGAAAGTGGCATAAAATGTTTTGAACGATTTTTCAAAGCTGTGAATACAAAAGAAAGAAAATTGAGAAAAATTCGACGTAGCTATATATTAGAAAGTGTAGATTTAATAGGTAAAGATTATTTGTGGCAAATAATTACGAATAGCAGTGAGGAAATATCGAACAAAGCCATAAAACTACTCAAGGAAGTATCGACGGCATTTACACCACGTTTACAAACAAATATTACAGAATTGCACGAAAGTTTTATTGCCGAATGTTGTGAACGATTAAAATCGTATTATGATAACATAGTGATCTTGACAAAGACAATCGATGGATCTGTTAAGGACAATTCAGATAGTAGTGATCTTAAACTTCGGCATATTGAGGCTGAGAAAATGTGTCGTGTCATTCGGGTACTGCTCGAGTATATAAAAGAATGCGATCGAACATTTATGGGCGAACGTTTTAAACTATCACTGAGTCGTGCACATCGTGGCAAACACATCAGTTTATATTTTCGATTTACAAATCCTGGTCGTCCAATTGATGATATGGAATTCAGTACACATAGCAATGAGATGGTGTGTTCATTGAAACGGAATTTATTGAAAAAACTTAAGGGCACGTTAAACAATATAAAAGTGGATTTCTACTATACAACAGGAGAATTAATTGAGATTGAAGATAGTCTAGATCCTATTGGCCAATATGCTTTTCGCGATAAAACTATGCTTAATGTTAAATTGACACCATTCAGTCCAGGTCTAAAAAGTAGTCCGGACAGTTCAAGTGACAGTAGCACAGGTAGTTAGTTACAGTGCGTTTAGAAAATTTTATTAATTTTTTTATTTATAGGATCACCGCCACGACCATGTCCAAATATACAACGGCCCGAAACCGAATGGACATTACCGGGTGTTATCATTTCACAAAAATCACAGAATCTAGAATTCTTCCTAAAATTGTGCCAACTAGGCAGTGACATACAGAATTCAGTTTTGCGAGACAGTTGTCGCAGTTTATTACAACTATTGCCAGCCGATGCGTTAACAACACATAAATTAAATGCCATGTGTAATCCATTGAGTACAATTGATGAAAAAATGGAAATACCAACACCAGAGTCGATGTTTTTGCATGCACCACCCGCTCAAGTTCTCTACAATCTTGAGGTATTACATGCATTGCTAACACCTGCTCTAGAACCGTTGCACATATCTAATCTTCAATTTGAATCGGCATGGGTACATTCCGGCGTGGCACATTTCATATTGGACCTATTGACAAAAAATAATTTTCTTCCGAATGCGGACATGCACACAAAACGAACGGCTTTTCAAAATGTTCTTAGACTGACGAAAATCTTTTTATACATTGTTGGCTGTGTTCTAAGTAAAGTTGGCGATGAACCGACAACAACGTCTGATTACGATAGCGGCCGATCACAAATTGATATTTTGAAAAATACTCTGTCATCGACTCTCTGTAATGCCGAATACATTCTACGTACGATATCGATAAAATTGGCCGATAATTTAGCAGCCGAAATGTTGTCGGCCGATCCAGAAGGTGATGCATGTCGAAAATTATTTTCATCAGCACTGGACTGGTCTTGTCCGAATTTACAGACAATTAAAGTTATTGTTCAAATAGCCTGGGCTAGTAGTTGTGGTGCACTACAGCAATTGGGAACGTGTAATGATTTTTCGCACATTCAGGCCAAACCCGATCATCAAGATCATATTGTATGCAAAGAAGCACTGGAAGTTCTTACAATTAGTTTAGCACTGAATCCACAAGCAAATGATGCACTAAGTCGTGATCCAATTTGGCCAAATTTTATAACGTCAATTTTATTGATAAATCCCATGAGACAAATACGTCAAAGTGCCGCCGATCAATTATCCCTAAGCTGTACGTATTGTGCTAGCGGTTGGGGACCTTTTGTCTTTGTTATCAAACTGCTGGTGAAATTATTGCCAACCGTTGTGCCACAACATTCTAGTACATGCGGTGAATATTTTCAATTGTTATGCAGAAGTCTGAACTATGGATGTTTGTACAATTGGCCATTGGCAATAAATGACATATTGTTAGAGCAAGAGATTTCGTGGTTGCGTTCAGTTCGAGATATAGTTAAGGAAACTGGTGAAACTCAAGTGCATGAAGATTTATTGGAGGGACATTTATGTCTAACCAAAGAGCTAATGTTTTATTTGGCTCCAGAGCTTAAGGCACAGTTGACTGAACTGATTGAGGTAAATTTCTTTGGGATATTTAAGTTCATTTCTATCATTTTTTTGTTTGGTTTTTAGGAAATTTTGGATGATTTTTTGTTTCCTGCTGCTCGTCAATATTTATATTTACGTCAAACCGGTCAACTTATGAACTGCAAGGGACCACTTCCAGTATGTCGAAGTCCACACACCATAGCTGCAGCATGTGAATTATTGGTTGCATTGTGCCAGAGCTCTGTACCGAATACAACCCTTTTGGTCAAGAATATTATGGACATGTTTTGTCTAGGTACTTAGAACACTTTATGCCATTATACCATTTAATGAATATTTATTTTAAATTTTAGCAACGGAACCACTACGAGAATGGGAATATTTACCACCGGTTGGACCTCGACCTTATAAAGGGTTTTGTGGTTTAAAGAATGCCGGTGCAACGTGTTACATGAATTCAGTGTTGCAACAATTGTTTATGGTTCCTTTGATTCGAAATGGCATACTTAGTGCATCCGGCGCTGTTAACGATCCAAATGAAGATTTCAGTGGCGAATATGATGTAATATACTGGACTGGCTCAGAATATTCTTTGATGTTTAATTGAAATTAATTTTTCGTTTTGCAGTCATTAGCAATCAATGATGATGGGAACAATCGAAATCGCTATCATATTGGTATACTTAAACATGTTCAGGCAATATTCGCACATTTAGGACATAGTGCTTTACAATTTTATGTTCCTAGAGGACTGTGGAGCCATTTCAAGTAATTATTATATTAACTGCATTGATTGTCCGTCTAGAAAACAATGTAATTTAAAATGAAATATTTAGACTTCAAGGTGAACCAGTGAATTTACGTGAACAACAGGATGCTGTAGAATTTTTTATGTCACTTTTTGAAAGTTTAGACGAAGGTCTCAAAGCTTTAGGACATCCACAATTAATGGGCGCCACATTAGGTGGCTGTTTTAGTGATCAAAAAATTTGCCAAGGATGTCCACATCGATATTCAAAAGAGGAGCCATTTAGTGTACTAAGCGTTGACATTAGAAATCATAGTTCATTAACCGAATCCCTTGAACAATATGTTAAAGGGGAATTGCTTGAGGGCGCTGATGCTTATCATTGTGATAAATGTGATAAAAAGGTTTGTATCGATCATCAAAAATTTGATTAGGTGATTTAATTTTGGTTTTTTTCATTTACCTTGAAAAGGTGGTTACTGTTAAACGACTTTGTGTTCGTAAACTTCCACCAGTTTTAGCTATACAACTAAAGAGATTCGAATATGATTACGAAAGAGTTTGTGCTATTAAATTTAACGATTACTTTGAATTTCCACGAATGTTAGATATGGAGCCTTACACAGGTGATTTAAAAATAAAATGCATCTCTTTTGTTTGTCCTTGTAATTCTCTTTCTTTAATTCTCTTTCTTAGTATCTGGTTTAGCGAAAATCGAAAACGAAGTAATAGAGGTAAATGACAATTCAGACGATCAACCAACAACGACTAAATACCAATTATCTGGCATTGTTGTGCATAGTGGACAAGCATCGGGTGGTCATTATTTTAGTTATATTCTTCATAAGTAAGTTTCTCCATACCGATCGGTGAGAATTTGATTTATTGACAACTTTTCTTCTTTTTTTTTTTTTGTAGGGATCCAAATAGAGGTAAAGAACAGTGGTACAAATTTGATGATGGTGAGGTTACTGAATGTAAAATGCATGAAGATGAGGAAATGAAAGCACAATGCTATGGTGGTGATTATATGGGTGAAGTGTACGATGATTATTTGAAAAGAGTTCAAATGAGACGACAAAAACGATGGTGGAATGCATATATGCTATTTTATACGAGATGTGATCAAACTGGACAGACACCAAATCAAAATGTTGAACAATTGTCATTAGCTGAAAGTCGAAATTATGTATTACCAATGCCCGGTCCAATTGCGAAAAGTGTTCGTTCACAAAATCTTAGGTTTTTACAGTCAAGAAGTTTTTTCTCAGTAGAATTTTTTAATTTTATCAAAAAATTTGTTAATTCTTCTGTACCACCATCATCTGACAAATTGGTATGTGTTCATTGTGATCGTTTTGTGTATTTTACAAAAATTCTATATAATTTTCAGACTCCAGAAATTGAAGAACTATCTCTTTTGGGTGTACAATTAGCATCACAATTTCTGTTCCACTCAGGATTTCGTACGAAAAAAACATTACGTGGACCTGCCAATGATTGGTAAGCATTTATTAATCAAATCTCTCAGTGAATTATTGTGGGTTCGTTGGTCTAAGTTTAACTTCTGGTTCACTCCATTCTTATTTGATCTTATCGAAGTTATCAAATTGTGTGTCAAATCCAGTTCTATTTTCGTCTACATATAACAGATGCATTTATCATTTTCATAACTTAGTCTAGTTAGATAATGTAAAAGAGGGTAAAATATACACCCACCAGTTAAAATAGAAAAATAGTCAGTCAGATTTTCTTTAATGTGCAACTGCATTGCATTTCACTATAAAGCGATTTTATACCTAATGATGAGCATCCTTAGTGAAATTCCGTAACTGGCTTGTCCAAATAATCCAAATCAATAACTATCAAATTTACATTTGATGTCAATAAAAAGTATGTAGGTTCAGTTACTGTTACTGTGCGTCTTTTCAATGTTCTGGGATAAATTCAGTTTGTCACACAGTGATTATGATTGCTTTTGCAGGTATTTCTCGATTAGCTTTTAGAATTTTCAGTCAGTTCCAGGAGCTTTTCTATTCTTTGTTTTGTCTTTTTACAAAATTTTATTTCTTCTTGGGTTAATATTAAACTTGGACTCTATCAGCTCAATTGTCAATCTCTAGTTTTTCTAATTCTATTTTGTAAATCCTTTGATAATCAGTCTCAGCAGTCATCAATCTGGATACTTTTGAGAACTTCAAGTAAAGCGATAACCCCCACTTCTCAAAACTAATATCGATTTTTTGTTTCTTTTTGTTTATAGGTATGACATAATAAGTTTGCACATACGTCCTTCGATCAAAGTACGTCGATGGTTTGCCCAAAATGTTCTACTAAGTCCACCAACACATTTGGGCGAATATATTTTAATTGCACCATCACAGGAAGTTCGAATAACATTTGTAAAATTAGTTGCATTTTGTTGTTTGTGTTCATCCAATGATGAACCGCTACCAAATTATGCGGGTGAAAATTTGTGCGAACAAATTCTGATCAGTGCCCTTCAATTACTAAAGGGTGAAGTGGCCGAACACGGTAAACATCTTCAGCACTATTTTACATTGTTCAGTATGTTTATTGGTTCGGCAAAACAGTCAAAAAGATTACTTTTAAGGGTAATTCAAATGATTTTTAATTTTTTTTTTTTTATTTTTATTTATTTAATTTTTTTTTTGCAGCTAAATATACCGGCATTATTTATGCAAGTTGCTCTTGACGAAGGTCCTGGACCACCAATTAAACATCAATGTCCTGAATTAGGTAAATTACACGAGGTTGTATCGGCATTAATTCGATGCACCGATGTATCGTCATTGTGCCAGAGTTCAAATATACCAAATGGAATTGTGCTCGCCAATATTTATGCAGATTCACAAATAGAAACGTTATATCCACTGTCGAAAGAAGTTAATGAATTGCTATTTAGTAGAACTAGTTACGTAAAGAAATTAATCGAAGACACCAATGTTGGTGAAGATGGTTTGAAATTACTACAGTACTGTAGCTGGGAAAATCCTCATTTCTCTCGTTGTGTCTTATCCGAGCTATTGGGTCAGTGTGCCTTTGCCTACTGGCATGATATGCGACACCATACCGATTTGCTATTAAATATATTACTAATGGAGGATTCATGGCAACATCATCGAATACACAATGCACTGATGGGTGTCAGTGATGAACGTGAAGGTCTTTTGGAAACGATACAACGTTCAAAAACTCATTACCAAAAACGGGCTTACCAAATTATCAAATGTCTAGTTCAATTATTTAAAGAAAGTCGTGTTGCATCAACGATGCTAAATACAAATCGACCAATTGCCCGAAATTGGTCAATGGCAGTGGAATGGTTACAAGATGAACTGGAACGACAACGAGTTGCTCGTAGTTGCTATAGTTCATGGTCGCCGCCAGTACAAAGCAACGAAAATACAAATGGTTATATGTTGGAACGATCACAGTCTGCTCAAAATACATTGCAAATGGCTTGTGAACTGTGTCCGGAAGAAGTAAGTTTTTGTTTGTTTAAATTAATTGAGTTGGGAGTTTTTTTTTTCTTTATTTAATTTTTAGGAACAGGAAGAACCAAATGTTTCTGATATAGAACAAATTGAGGATGATAACACTGATGCCCGACAGGAAGCTAGTACAGAAGTACGACTTGATTCAAAAGAACCACGACCACATACAAAATCATATACAAAAACAGATATGCGACGAGCAAAAAATGAAGAATTCATACCAAAAAATGAAGATTTTTCATCAGGTTGGGGTATAACACCTGACGATTTAGTAACATTCGAAAATAAGCCAGAAATTTCTTGCCATGTTGTATCTGGAAAACCAGAAAATATCCCAGTTCACACTACCAGTCCATCACATGCAGTTAGTGGTGGTGATTTAGATTCGTCAATTGTAACAAGTGTTAGCCAATTGAGAATTTCGCCAAATCAGGTATGTCCAAATTTTGTTCATTCAATAATACCGACTTATGCTTTATTACAACAACAAGATGCCCATTAAGACAGTCTTATCTATCAAATAAATACATTTTAAATTAGATTATTACTTCTTCAGTTATAGGAAGAAAATTTGCATCTATAAGTCAGTCTTTGGGCCCTTGCGATTCATCTCATTTCGGGATGAAGAAACTTTCACAAAGAAAATGTTTTTTTTTATCTATCCGATCACCTGCGAGTATTCTGAATCTTAGTTTACTTACTGGTACTAAAAAAAAAAAAAGATTCAACAGAAAGCCATTGTGTCCAGAAGTGATATGAATTAGAATTGACTCAACTGGGTCATTTAGATCTACTAGACTATATGGATGATCCATTAAATAGCAACAACAAAAATGTTTAAAGACAGTCATTTTTTTCCACTACCACGTATATATTGTGTCGATTTTCCAAATGTCTAGCTTACTCCACAGTACAATCCACGTTTTGGACATTTTTAATCATAAAACTTCAATAATTAATTTTGGTACTAAGTATCGCTCGCTTGCATACACGCTAACTTTTGAACGTATGAGCTAGCGACTTGAAATTTTGGCAAAGTCGTTTTTTTTTTGTGAACGAGCTGCTTGGTATTGCAAAAGGGTAACATCGGCTCACTCCTCCGAACCCCTCTTATATAAATTTTTCGAAAAACACGAAAATCAAATTGTATTTTTAATATTAATTATTTACAAAAATTATGAACGAGGTTATGTGAACATTTGCTGAACTGCTAAAATGCTTGAAACAAAAATTGAATTTCCCACTATTTTGCCAAATAAATGTTATATAAATTAAAACTCAAAACATATAGGAAAAATTATTTTTCATAATTAAAGTCCCTTTTACACGATGTTCAGTTTTTGTTTCCACACTAAAAAATAAGTGGAAGCTTTGTTTTCACTTTCATTTTTCAAAAATTTAAAATCGAAATTTTTATGAAA
>JANSTT010021494.1:0-44617 GCA_026745375.1 Platyura marginata | reverse complement strand
ATTCAAGTATTGTCTTATCACACAAACGTCTAAGACATACCTATAGATAAGATTGTTTTTCGAAATCGAATTTTATTACTTATAGGTGTTTGGTATTGTTGTTTTATGAATAATTAGTTTTAATTATTATATCAACAATTTATACACATTCATAAAATAGACTAAATTCCCAAAGTGTATGATTGTATTTTCTTAATATATGTATGTGGTTACGTCATTGTTACTAAAGACTATAAGTCTGTTCAGGTAATTACAGATGAATCGACCTGCAATATTGAAATAAATTTTTTTTGTTCGCTATATGAGTGTATGTATGATGTGATTAAATAATATAAATAGGTTAATAAAAAATACAGGCCATAATAAATAAATATAATTATTATGAATAATTATAGATCAAATTTGACAAGGAAGAACTATTCATATTAAATATAGATTCCTATTAAAAAATTGGATGCTTCCTGCAGTATCGATTTTACCTTGACTGTGTGTGAAGAGTTTTTACTGTAACATTTATTATGAACTGGGATTTAGGGACTTGTGCAATATTATTTTTCCATTGAAAATTTGAAATGATTTCTATATTTTTGATTTGTGAGCAGAGGGCCTATTATTTTGTTATTTTTCTTTTTAATATTTAACAAAATATTCAAAAACATTGAATTAATAAGATCCGTCTACGTTATATTGCTTAAACAGTATAACAAAATCGGGTGCAAACAATTTTTTCCTGATAAATTTAATTTGTAACCAATTTAGCAGAAAATTTCGAATAGTGGAAAGATATTGTACGGGAAGTTGTAAAAATTCCGTTTTTAATTCATTTCACATAAAAGAAAATTTGAATCTAGCAATTTTCACATACATCTTAATACATTAAAAGTAAAAACGTTCAACAATGGTTAAAACAGTGGCGAAGTAGTTATCAAATACACATTACTCAGTGTTTATTACAAATAAAGATAAATGAAACTTAGGAAAGTTTATCATGGTGGGTTTTGACGGGGATTTTTTGTGAAATATATTGTAGACAAAAAAAAACACTATTTGTAACTTCTGGACACACATGGAACGTTTTCAAAATCATCGATCGAGTAAATCTATTTTTAGTATTGACAATAAAAAAATTTGTTTTTTTTTGTTTAATGTAAAAGATTCAGAAAGGTTCGCTACTGAATAAAAAAATTATTTGGTCAAGAAGAAACCACAAATAATTATAATATAAATGTTTTCGCTTGTATGAAGTTTAAATTAGAATTTTCAACTTGTCTTGGTATATGATTATCTGTAACCGAAAGAAAAATGATCATCTCTGGCAACACCATTATTCTAAGAAAAAAAATGATTAAATATAGAAAAGATACGTCTCTAGTATATCGAGATTATAAATTAGCTGATTAGAACCATTATTTGTTGATATAGTCCATATTACATCATATCACTATTCCAATATTTATATATTTGTTTAATTTTGCTTGTTGTATGTTTTAACTGCGTTATTTTGTTAATTAACTAACATATGAACTGTTTACATTTTAGTACCAAACGCGGAATGTATTTTATGTTAAATTAAAATATGAATAGTTGATTGTAAACGGTAGAAAGTGGTTTTCCGGTAATAATAATAATACATAATAATAATAATTAGCTTTATTGTGGGTAAAACTTTTTTTAAATATTGTTTATGGCAACTAAAACAATTTGTTTGAAGGTACTTATTACCTAATTACTATTAATATAAATAAATTTTACTCCACATGTAATTTCAAAATAAGGACTAATGAATATTAATCTTTCATTAGCTAATGAAGTATTCATCGTCAATTGATCCTGATAATCAATGTGAGAGTATAAGACATCCACAAACTGGTGTCATCTCACTTTACTTCGTGCACTTTTCTCTCTTCCTGCATTTCCATCTTCCTGCACTTCCATCATTACTCTCTACTGGTCTAGGTCGAAATCTACCTCTGTTTCACTTACGACGTCTGCTAATCGTACCGAGTCTCCCAAAGTAGATTATTCTATACAACTACAATTACTAAAAATAGTACTAAAAATAAAGAGAAACTCGTCGACTCAAGGATACAATATTTTATTTGAAATAAAATTCCAAATAGTACCTACATACATACATGTTGTCAAAGCTACAAAATAATGTAGGTCACATTCACATAAACCAATATGAACAGCATGACAATCGGGTATGTTTAATTAGATTATTAGATTTTGGAAATACAGTAGACGTTCGAAAATATGAACAAAATAAAACCAGACGTGTTCATGTTTTCACGATTGTTTATGTTTTTAATTTCATTTATAGACAAAATAGTTCCACGAGCTACCGTTATGGCGCTGCAATCAATTTGATTTCTAGAGTTTTTTTTCTATTCAATTTATTCAATTTTATATAAAATACTTTAATACTCATAAGTAGAAGTAATAAATACACAAAAATGAAAAAATATTAAATTGTTCATGTTTTCGAACGGGCGTTGTTCATGTTTTTGAAATGTCCATACAAACAAAATGTTGTTCATTTTTTTTCGGGTAGTTCAGGTTTTCAGGCATTCATCTTTTTAGATGCCTACTGTATATAATTTGGATTATGGTTAAGGTTGTGATATAATGTATACCACATGATGAATTAGTATTTATAATGGAATAATTAACCAATTGAGACTACATCATAATAAACCTTCTATTATTCAATTGTGTCTGGTTCAAGTTGTGTTAAGGATAGTGTGCAATGGATTTGATTATAATTGTATGGTATTGTGACCAATAATGTGTAGTAGTGATTTTCTATAGAAATCTAAATGCATTGTACCACAAAATAGTTTAACAATATTTCTGTACATGCTTAGGTGACTCTTAAACTAGATTATACATACTTTAATTTTTATATAAAAAGTTTAAACTATTTTCTATAGAAACCATTGTCATCCAAAAAATATACCGCAACTTTTATGTATTACTCCTATAATATATAAAAGCTCATTTCACGTTAAGGAAACATAAAAAAGTTAACGAAATCTCTACTGTAGTTTTACTGTTTTTCTGTTTCCGCTATTTAAAATTACAACTTCTTCTTCTTCTAGGCATCACTGAAGCACTAAAATATTGCTCAATTACAACAAACCAATTTTCGTGAATATAATTTTAATACAAAACTTTGCTACTGCAACAGAAAACTGAAAGTTTTCAAATAAGTTCAAGTTTTTCCAGAGAAAAACACATACACACACACATCCTTATATAGTCACAGATTTTCCGAAACTGATTTGTGTCCAATCATAAATTATCTTAAGAACTGGTGCTAAACATCTTACAGACAATAAAAATTTATTTATGCGTTTTGAGAGACAATTTGGACAGTATGGTGTCGTGTTTAATTTAGCTCTTTATTAAATCTTTGACTTTTGTTTTTGTTTTATTATTGGAATACAAGATGGTAACTCATATAAACCCAATCATATATACAATATATTTGCTTTTATTTTTAGCTTTAATGAATATATATAAGACATCGGACAAACTTTTGCCACCGGCACTATGGGTAAAAGTTCCGAATAAATTAGAGAAACAATTTATATTGCGTAAGAATTACGTAACCCACAGAAAAAAAAAGAAAAAGAAAGAAAATTACAATAAGTAACCATTATTTGGCTAAGCTGAAATTATTGGACAGGGATATAAAAAAAATCCATATAATAATCATTTACTGTTATGGTTACAGCTGCTAAACACCTTTTACCTTTCATCCCAGTTCTATTTTTGCTGGATATAGAGGCATCGTGATTTGTGCGATATGGTTTTTTAAGAAAATAAAAGTTTGTTATACGTAAGATTTTAATAACGAAACGGAAACTGTGATGGGTAAAATATGATTAATAATTATTATAGGGAAATACCTGGTACGATGGCATTCCATTCATTCCATTCCATTAAGTGGGATAATATAAGCTTTGTCTTATTATCCACATTTAATTGAAAAATATTATTATTAATTAGTGTTGCAATAAAATATTTTAAAAAACCATGAAAATTGTAGTAAAATTAAATCCAAACATTTTCAATTTCAAAATACTATTTCACTTTCATAATCTTTATGTTTAATTTAAGTTAAAAGCCCCTCAGAATGTTATAAATAACGGAGATATATTTTTCTTTTTTTGAAGTTTTATAATGGAGATATTTGGTATTTATTTTTATTTCAATTTTTTGAGCATCTTTTTTTTATTTTCTTTTTTTTATAGATTACGTCAATTTTTTCAATTACTTCATTTAAATTATATATATGTATTTAAAAAAAAATGCGAAAAAAAACACTTTAAAAATTGCAAACGTACATTTTAAATTAAATCAATTATTCATAAAAGACATAAAAGAGAATGTAAGAGAGATAATTCATAAATGAATTTTGATTGATAAAATATTTTTAAATTTCCTTCTTAACTTTGGTAGCGAGTTATAACTCAATATTGTTATGGCCATATAAAGTGGGTTAATGTTGCTCTAACTATAAATATTGTTCTAACTATAAACAGGTTGAAATTGAATTATGTTTGCATTTCTTGTGTTGCACTGGTGTCTGTTCGATTGATATTTAATTACTTTGTTTGAATGAGTTTCCTTTGATAATAATGTGTTGTGCATGTGCAATGTGCATATTGGATGTTCGTATAATGTATAATAATGGTTTTGAATGGATAGTATGGATGTTATTGTTATGAATTTGCTGAGTGCTTATTCTACAACATATTCTAGTCCTTTATATAGGTTTTTTACCGCTCGATTTTGTTTGTATATAGATCTATTTGTGTCTGTTGGAATTATCGGACATATTTTTCTAAATAGCTATCAAATCTAATGCTATTATGATCTTGATTGCATATCCTTGCATTTTTTCAGGGTTAATTTGATCATATCCTATATGATAGAACTAAGTGTGTTTGTGTTGGAAATATTATTTCTTTAAGTATTGTCAGTGGCGTGCTGCAAGGTTCTGTTCTTGCTCTAGTGTTTTCGTTATATATTTCGTTACTTATAATCGGTTTTACTAGTGCATTAAGATATTCTTTTTCATAGATCAAAAATCTGCTGTACAGCAAACAAAAACTTTTTTGTATATATACAATGTTTTTAAAAATTTTGTCATTTAGTGGCAGAAATCACAAAATATACATGAAAACATTTTTGAGATAATGCCATTATTATACTGTTTTTAAGTGCAATCCAACCACCCGGCCTTAGATTCAAATCAACATACCATATTTCATACCCCAGTCGATCTTGAACCCAGGAGCTCTCACTCCTTTGATTTAAATTACTTCAACTATTTCTCAAGCGTAACTGCATACTTTACGTTTTTAATATGACTTCGTAATATTAGATGTATTAGATTTTTCACGAAATCGATACTGGTTTTCATTGGTTTTTACAATATAGCGCCGCAGGTTATTTTTAGTATAGTATTGCCAAAAACAATACATATTTATGAACTTTTTAGCACAAAAGTATTTAATCGATTTATTTAGGTTGTTTTTTTATATATAAATATATTACCATCTGTACATTTTCTCAGTGTATCTAACGAGCTCATTACAGCTAATTAGTTTTGATTATGAATACATAATAATCTGATTTAATATACACAATTTTCCTCTTTCTCCCTTCTTATCGTATTATTTTCATCCATTTCATATACAATAACAAAAAGAAAACACGTATAGTCGTATATCTTTGCTTAATACTGCGGGCGAAAGCCTCAGCTTCGAAGAATATTTCCAGATACAAAAAGCTTTATTTTAATCTTTCATTATCATGAATTGTATTCTCTTGCCTATTAACTCATTCATTCAAAATTGTAGGTATAAAATATTTTATTCCATCGCTATGCATAACCCCAATTTTATGTTGTACTTTAATTAAGAATCATTTGTAAAGTCATTGGTAAGAAAGGTATCAGTTATGCTATATCTTTACGTTTTTATGAGTATCAAAGCAAATTAAATGGAAATTTTCATTGAGTTTTCAAAATTCAATTTCATAATAATAATTTTTTTTCCCGTGCACAAATACTTTTGTCATTAGAGGATGGTATGATTGTTGGCAAATCGACAAACATTTATTATGTGTAGAGTACCTTACTAAGTTCCGTATTGTTTGTGGATTCTAGACCCATTATCATGATACTCTTAACCATATCAACCCACAAAGCAATTAAGTACATATCCTTTGTTCAGTATGCAAGATCTTGTCCTGTGTATAAATATTGCTCTATCTAATTCCTATATTATCTATGTGTAGTGTATATAGAAACCTTTGTACCTCAATTAATTGCGTATCTTCAATTGTATATGCGAGAAATCAAAAGGAACAATTAAGTATTCTTATACTATAGTACATATATGTGTAGTACCTACACCAAAAATTCCTCAGCTGCTAACTGGTGAAACTTCAGGCTATGTACACATATCGGGACAATCAACTATTTTATGCATTTGGTCGGTTCATGTGCTCCTGTTTTTCTACGCGCAGCTGTAAATTCCCCATCGTTTTGCTTGCATGGAGTTGAACCAAAAGCAATAAACATTTTGAAAGGACCGAATGATGGTAAGCACAAAATGACAATGGAATTTATACCGTTTTGATACTATCCATTTTCATTTGGTGCACATACAATTTTTGGTGGATGCTGCGCATTTTAGCAGAACAAATCCATTGACAGTCTTGGGAACCAGAGTGCACAGTCACCAGTCAGTCCAAAGCTTTGATTTGTCTTCAGTCATTTGATGTCGGCTGATTAGATCGGTTGTTGTTGTTTATACGCAGTCGGCAAAATTTATCAATCGCGAGAGTGATAAATCGTCTAATAATTCATTATCAATCCATTCTGTTCATGTTGGTCTCAATCATAAATATTCAGTAAGGAATTTTATTGTGTATGAGAAAAGAAAAGGAAAAAAAAAGTTGGATAACCAGCAATAGCAATGTAGTGAACGTAAATGCGACTTAATTGCGTAAAAAGGTCGGTTTCAGATGGTTCGCCGTTTTAGTAGCAATTCAATTCAAATAGCGGAATTAATGGATTATCAATTGGATTAGAACCAGAGCACAGATTTGTACTGAGTACTCAGAGATTGTGATTATATTCGGTTTAGTATGGTTGTACGAGTAAAGTGTGTTTGTGATTTTATGTGAATTTCAGTGATAATGAATTTCGGGATAAATACATAATGAAGTAATTCCCATATCCATTTGAGGAATATAATTTTCTATCTGTGTGGTTGTCGATTTGTACATAAAATTATCGACAACGACAGCACAATCAAAATGAAGATAGAGTGTGAGTTATAATAGAGTTGAATATACATAGTTTAGATGTTCAATGTAAAGTATGGGTGTGAGCGCCGATACATTTGAATTAAGTTTGCAGATGCATAAAGGGGTGTGCTATTGTAAATGGTAAAAGTGATGAAAATTATTGGTAAAAGTTTTATGTGAAAAGGAAATCAAAGTAGGAAAACGTGTGGAGCTTGGAGTTTGTTGAAGCTTTTGAGGATAATCATCGTTGTGGAATAAATAGGTTCAAAGCTGTGCCATAACTTTTGTAAGTTTGGAATGGTTGTTTAATTTGTTTGCTCAAATTGTTTTATGAAATTTCATAAATTTATTATAAATTCATAATCTGCATCATACATTCATACGGTATATACGATTTGCACGACGACCATGCCATGCCGACTTCCACAAAGTTGTATGGAACATTGTTATTCTTACTGGGAGAACGAAAAGTTTCTTTAATTTAATTAAACTTTGTTGAATGTTATTTAATGTAATTTAAAGTTGCACACAGAGTAGTAATTGTGAATGTAATTGGTCTGTTATAAACATTTAAGGACATTGTATTAACACCCACTTATACAGTTTCTCGAATACTTTAGCCATCTCAAGCTGTGTCTTATTAATTTCGTTTACTAATAGTTTAATAGGCCAATTTCATTTACTTGATGGTTGAATGATTAAACTATATAAAGGACGACATACTTTCTTAAAACATCGGGATCACGAACAAATTTAATTAATGCTGTGTAATGTATCCCGTGTCAAGCGTATTTCGTGGAATGGGTTATTACCAAGACTCTTGTTACTGGTTTATATATTTACCACTTATATGTTTATATGTATGTAATGTCTTATAAGGTACATACATATATACATCTGTACACAAGACATAAATCTTACATGATTTTGGATGTATATACTCGTATATTGCTAAAATTATGTTCTTACGTCAGTATCAGGAAATGAGATCTGTTCCTTAATAAATAAATCGACCTCGGCAAAAAGATGAAAACATGTTAGACATAAACTTGAATTATGTCCATTGATAAGACATCTAAGTGTACATAACTCATTTATTCATTTATTTCAATCTTATGTTTTCGGCATCGGTGACCCTTAATGGTACATGACACAAAAAACAAGCATAAAATGGCAAATAAATATTTACCAATTTTCTAAAAATGTTTCAAGATTTATTTTAGTCATGTCCATTAGATAGATGGCTGGTTGAAGAAGGTGGAGGTGAAATTTGGTTGAAAGATCATTTCTTTTTTATACTATACATATAGATACATAGATATGTAACTAAATATGTAATATATCCATAATTATGTATATATGTAGCTATATCATTATAGTATTAATACTGTCAATTTAGCCAAAAAAATTTCACCGAAAAACAAAAACAATTCACAAAAAAACAATTCACCGAAAAACCATTTACCGAAACACAACTCACCGAAACACAATTCACTAAATCATAATTTACCGAAATATCTACCATCCAACGAAAATCAATTTACCAAAATAAAATTGTTTTTGAAAATGAAAGTTTACTGCAATGCTCTTTGAAAATTCAACATAGCAAGACAATCGTAATACAATGAAAGCCAGTCACTCTGAAGCTGACGTTGGATACGCAGTTGAACTTAAAACTTCTGGATTCAGGTTCATATTTGTATATTTGATTAATATTAATACAAATATATGCAGTTTTATTGGGAAGAAAACCAAAAAGGAGAAAAAAATAAAATGGAAATTTGCTACTTTCACGTCATTCATTCTATGCTCGACTACATATAAAAGTAACCAACATTATACTTACAGTTTTAATAACGAAATACAATTTACCGATTCTTTTTTAATTTTTTTTATCATTTCACTGATTTTTGCCCAAAAATCTTCAAGAAATGTGAACTTCTTTCATCTATCTACACTCAAACAATTTCTATTAACTATGCCCAAAAACGACAATGATTTTCCTTACAAAAAAATGTTATTACCAGTAATGAAATAACAAAAAATTGAATAATCTTATTATAAAAAAGATGTATGGAACCAAATTAGTAGTAATTGTATATATATTTTATTTGTATTATTATTGAAGTGCTATACAATTTAATATTATTACTTCTTTTCTTTAGAGTTCCTTAACTTTTAACCAAATTCCACCATCAGGACTTAAAATATGATTATGTTTAGCAAACACTAATGGTATCGCTGTTTTAGAACAAGTTTCAAACTCAAAGTTTGTCAGTAAAGAAACTAAAGCAATTCTAGCCATCATTAAACTAAATCTAATTCCAATGCAAATTCTTGGTCCCTCGCCAAATGATAGAAATGATAATGGATGTCGTTGTCGTATTTGGTCTGGAGAAAATCGATCTGGATCAAATTTGCTTGGATTAGGATAAATGTTTTCGTCATGATGAATTGAATACACTGGTATCATGATTGTTGTTCCTTTTTCCAATGTTATATTTGTGCCGGGCACTTTATAGTCATTGGTAGCAATTCTGGCTAAACTAGAAATTGGTGGATATTTTCGTAGAGCCTCTGAAAAATAAAAATAATATTAAGTAATCATTTAAAATAATTAAATTGCAAAATTAATAGTTACCATTAATAATTTGATCGATGTAATGCATGTCCATCATTGCTGCGTATGAAAATTCACCATTATGGTTTTTCAGTGTAGTTTCAATATTTTCCTTTGCTTTCTCTTTAATATCGGAATTTGAAGCTAACTCGTACAGGCAATACGACAACAAACTCGATGAAGTCTCAAAACCAGCTCGAATAAAAATAAATGCTTGCGCAGCTACTTCATTTAATGATAATTTTTCTAACGCTACACTGGAGTCATCGTCAAGTCTGCCATGACTTTTCAATTGAATTAGCAAATCCATATAGTCGTTTCGATGAATATCGTTTGTTTCGCGCAACTCTACTGTTTCTTTAACTACTCTTAAGAAAAATTTGGACACGTCATCGTGATTATTTCGGAGATGTAATAATGTTGCAATTTTCCGAAATGAATTCATAAATAATTGCTTAATCGGTGAATTTCGTGGATTTTCGAAAACTTTCTTTCCCATTTTCATAAATTCCGTATTTTCATTGACTAAACTTTTACAATCAATGCCGAATGCACAAGTTCCAATTACATCCGTTGTGTATCGACACATAACATCTCTGATCTCTAACAATTCATCTTTTTTGATTTGATTCAATAAATTGTTTTTGAGACCATCTACTACATCAATCATTGTGGAAAACATAAATTTCATTTTTCCCGACGTAAATGTTGGAGTCAATTTTGTACGCATATTTCGCCATTTATCACCGGTCTGTCGGGAAAAATTCGCCGACAATGGATCATCTTTGGCATTCGAATATACACCACGATCATGGAAATAATTGAAATCTTTGATTAGCACCATTTTAATAAAATCTAAATCAATAGCCAGTGCCACTGCCTTTGTAAAAAAATAAATACCACCAAAAAGTTCTTTACCCTTCAGTTGGCTATAAAAACTTTGCAAGAGATGGGAAGCGTGCATTTGGTCGCCCATTCCCTGAATGTTACCAAGCGGAATTTTTGGTTCAATGAATGGGACATTTTTACGTTTCCAATATCCGTGTTTGTATTTGATATATAAATAGATTGTTACAGTCAGAGTCAGTAGGACTGTAGCGAATGTTGTAAAACAAGATAAGTCCATTTTAGTGTGAAATCACGTTCAGCTTTGTATATCTGTATGTAGGTACAAGTAAAAAAAAGGAATAAAAATAGATGGAACGAAATCTGTTTATGTCTGTCTACGGGTGAAAATTATATTCAACTGAAATTATTTTTCTACTTGTTTGGGCTGATATTTATATAAAAATATTGCTGATGCAATATTACTGAGATGTAGGTATGTGGTGGTAAATTTAAAGCGATAGCCGAATTTTAGCATCAAACACTTGAGCGATAAAACTAGCTTATCTATCGTTGTCTATTTTTGTATGCGGAATATGTGCTTCGGCTGATTCACTGCCAAAGCAGATTATTACATTTTACGATTTTTAAATGATTCATATAAGTTAAGTACCACGTCGTAGATACAAAATAAATTTTTTGTTCTTGTGTATATAGACACTGTGCAATGGTAAAACTGGGATGGATGCTGTGTATAAATTTAGATCACGTTTCTATACGCATTGGGAAAATCTCAGTTCCGTGACCAATTTTTTTCTTATTTTTTTTTTCTTTCGTTCTAAAAAGCTTCTAAATCGCTATTGGATTTCGATAGAGCCTGTGCGTATTTTTTGAGTGAGTGTGCTTGAAAAAAGATTTCCCTCATGATGTTCTATTAGCGAAAAATGGTAAAGCTAATAAAATATTTTAACTTTTCTTGTTAAATCAATAAAAGAAAATGTCTAAAGTAAAATCAATATTTCAGTTAAGTTAAGGCATATGAATGAAATTTTCATTTTTGTACTATATCCTATATCTATATTGGTTGTCATATTAAATTCTTCTATATTCTGACTATCTTTCAAATAAATGAATGGTTTATATCAAAATTAGGTGCACTATGTACTACAGTAGCTTCCGATTTACTACCTTATCCGATTTACCTACTCCAATAACAATAAAGATCTAACTCTGATACTCTAAGACTATAGCAATCTTGATCACGGACAGACGGACATGCTTATTTCGACTTAGTATTTCACGAGAAAGGCAATGCTGTTAACATTTTTTTTTACGATGAGTATTAGGAACATTAGTCAGTTTATAGTGTTTACATTTCCGCCGTCATAGCTCCAAAGATCTCAAGTTACATTAACCCCTATAGCACGTTAAGGCGGAACTTCCACGTAGAGGTTCATTTATTTAACATTAATTAATAAATATTTAAGTTCTATATAATTATACATATACGGAATATTCAAAAATATGCGGGAAAAAACTTTTGTGATTTTGTATTTTGTGGAGTAGACGTTATAATGACAGTATGAATATCACGTTTTTATTGATGTTATTATAGACTTTACGATTTCTTCATCACCGCATATAGACAAAACACGAGAGAAAATCAGCTTGCCTAATTTATACGAGAAAGTGCGAATTTTCTCTATTGGATTTCGATGGAATTTAAGGTGAAATAATTTGTGTTGTATGACTTTACCACAAACCACCATCTACTATTGTGTATTGGTGTAGAAATCAATAAGAATAGGTAACTAACTATGTGAACGTAACTTTTGTTCTGTTGTACATTTTGTACGTTTACGGTTAAAAAAGCGGTCCGTTGTTAAATTTCTAATGGAATTTAAACTGCTGGTAGAGATGTTGGTGTGCAATTGTGTTCAAAGTTAAATAAATTAAATTAAACGTTAAAAGGATTTTTGGTCGAGTACAAGTTGTTATCAAATGGATTTTCGATGAAATTGAAATAATCTTTTGATGGGATTTTTAATTAATCTTTGATCTAGTCACTTTTTTATTTAACAAATTGTATATAAATGTCCTTAAGGAGCCCCATAATTAATTGCTGATTGAATAGTTATTTGATTCTTTTAAAAACTCCGTACACTATATACATATGTATGTACATATTTACAATTGAATATGAAATAAGGCTCCTTTTTCTGTCAAAGATGGTTAAAGTAATTCCGGAATCATTTTTACATAAAAAACATTTTTGACAATAAATTTCTTTTTTTTCTCTCTCGTTTTACAATATCAAATTATCTAATCGATTTCCAGTAAATACATAAAATTTGTCTTTGTTGTACATTATAAAACTTGCTTCGAGCAACATATTTTGATTTCATTTTTGTTCCGTCACCCGTTTAGATGAAATTTAATATTTTCCTATTTTCATTTTATTTTATATTTGTTTTTTTTTTTAAAGGATACATTTATTTCTTTTATATATACCTACATATAGGTACTTACTTATATACATAATATAAATTTGTAATATAATCGCATACATATGTATGTACATATTGTGGACAATATATAGCATTGGTGTGCACAGAATACCCTCTTAACTACGGTTGCCTTTATTATTTTTTATAAATAAATAGAAATACATAATCTATCATTAATTATTAAGAATTGGCAATACTGCTGCAGAATAAATGTTTCGACAGGTTCTTCAATAGTTAGTGAAACTTTACACTTGAGGTTTTTCAATATAATGCGCATTCTATTTATTATGTGGTTTTATCTTAAGGGAGAACAAAACCAGAACAGAGAGAAGAATATTCTATATTTTTTATGAGGTGACTTACTGTATAAACTATAAAGTTATTTAACTACACAGATGGTTCTTGTTATTATGTAGAATCGGTTGAAATTTTTGTTGTGCAGCAGTACCTATTGCCAATTTTTAGAAATTAATAGTAAATTATTATTTTTGTTATTGTACAATTACAATTACATTAACATTTAACAGTTACAATTACATTAACATTTACTCATTTTTTAGGTAATTTGTTATAATCTAAACTTTCATTAATCCGAACGACTTAGAACCCCAATTAGTCCGGATTAACGAGGCACTACTGTATTATCCTTTTTTTTAATTGTTCAAATTAGATATTTTTTCTTTAAAAATACCGAATGAAACGTTTTATGTTTCCATTCGTTTTAATAACTATAGTCAGTTAGTTACTTCAGTAATTTAATTCAAAATTTAAAAAACAATGGAAACTCAAATTTATATTCTAAATGTTTTTATTCATTTGGTGGAATACTATAAACTTTGATGTGCAACTACATTTATGCAGTTATACAGTTATGTATGTATATCTTGACGATTGCTTGAGTTTATAATAGCTCCTCTCGCACATGAAAGAAATTAAAACAGAGTTTTACCATTTTATTGTGAAGAGTGTTTCAGTTTGTTCTAATTGTTTTTTAACAACATTGAGAGATAGTTAGGAGAAAATTGTAACCTAACCATACGTAAGTAAACCGAATTTAAATTTTCTTTTCTTGTATTACGTGAGCACACGATACAGCTAAAAAAAAAGAGACCATTCGAAGAGTTTTCCATCTTTTGGGTGGAACGATTTATTCGGCAATCTTATTTAAGTACTTTTGAATTGCTGATACTGAGATTTATAAACTCATTGTGTATTCAACCTAGAAGTGGGTACGAAATCTGCAAATATGTACTATTAGTATTCTGGGCCAAATAGCATGGGTAAGTTTTTCACTTTTTTTTCTGCTCGTCCTTATTCTTTGGAAAATATTTTCTAAATATGGTATATATAGATATGTATATTACATATATGAAAAAATACAGAGTAAAGCACTTTATAATATTATATGTGTACATATCCAGTGAATTTCATATTTGTATATAGTACACAATATTTCTTTTTGGATATCAATGCGATTCTTTATTATTCAAAACAGCGAAAGCAACCCTTTTTGTAATATAAAGGAAAATATGATTGTAATATCTAACAAACAGCAACAACAAAAAGACATTTCTGAATAATATGAATTTTGTGTTAAGAATTTGCATTGCACACAAAAAGGATGTTTCTCCCCATTTTTAGTATCTCGCAAAGAAAAAAAAATGTTTTTTTTTGAGAACCATATTATACGCATTCGAAGCATCAATTCAATGTACGTATGTACATACTATATGTGTGTACTTGTATTTATGTACGTACATACATATATATATAAAGTAAACGCATAGTATTCAAGAATATCCCTTTTTTAATTGTTCCCCAGATAAGTAATTTCAAGAAAATATTTATAAGCTCTGGCAAATAAATTTAAGTATATACAGTGGCTGCCACATTTACACATTCACCATGGCTATTTATTTAAAACTGTTTCTATATTATACTGACCTTTTATACACATAACAATGCGTTATTGTGGGTACTAACATCAGATTTTATTGTGAAGATATATACACATTTTCTTATTTTATTAGTCCGAAAATTGTCCCAGATTTTTGGGGTCATATTTTTTTTTTTATGAAACTATTATCCAAACGGAACATGAAGAGAGAAAGAGAATTTAATGGTATGAGAAAAGCCCTTTTTTCTTATATGGCGGGGGTGGGTGCTAAATCTATCATGGATTTTTGGTTGAGAAGAAGAGGGTACCTCGCACCATTGCCATTGTTTTGTGTACGAATATCATATAAAACTGGGAGATCATTTATGTTTTATGGAATAAAATTGTATTTTGGTTGGTTTTATTGTTTAGCAAACAAGAAAAAATAGGATTCAAAAAAAGAAAATCAAACGAATACATATTCGAGTAGGTATAGCGGTAAGAATGTATCACGTAGTAAAATTTTCTTAGCTCTTTTTTTCGGAAAAAGATAAAACAAGTAATGAAAGCGTAATATATTTGCGGCTGTAAATGGCCCTTTGGGTATGGAAGGATACTTATTATGTGTTGTACAAAAGTTTTTGTATTTTTTTCTTTCTTTGCTTATAAATGGAGAAAAGAGATAGAAAAAAGTGGAATTATATTTGTCGAAAAGGTATTTACGCTATACTACAACCCAAGTAGCAATTTGTAGTTAAAAACCGGTAATGTAACGGTTGTACATACAACTCTAGTTTAAAATAGGAAGAAATGAAAAGAGTTCTAATAACGTTAATAATACTTCCCACCAACGGTACTACAGCTGTGTTTGAACAGTTTTTTTAAAACTTAAGTTGTTTTTGCTACGTTATAAGAACTATTTTTTATAAAGTTGCAAAAAGGTTATTTAAATGTTTCTTTTCAAAGTTTATACATAGTTTATATGTAACCAGGCAACATGTAAGGATAAGGATGTAAACTCTATTTAAACTTAAAATTAACTCAAAGTTTTATTGGGTCAAATAATGGTTGATTATACAACGGCTTTTTAATTCATTTTGGTTGAAATTGTGCTGTTATTATAACTTTTTTAAAACGTATTACAATGGTAAATTTATTATTCCTATCAAAGTTCATCGAATAATTTTATTCTGTGAATTTTTAAAAATGCACATATTTTCTCCTTTATTATTCGATTTAATTATGTTCCTTTTTCAATTACAATTTCAATTAATGTTTTAAAATGAACGAACATACATACATAGATACTATACATCAAGGTTACCGTTCATATGAGATATGTTTCTAGATTGAATAAAATCAAAATAAATTTCTTTATGTTTTGATTTCAATGACTATATTCAGTTTTTATTGTATAATTTCTTTTAAGAGGAAATAAACTCTACATTAAAATAACGGAATTCGAGAGTTCAACCCCAAAGATATAAATTTTTATTGAGCGATACTTTTACGATAAGAACTAGGTACATGAATTTTATTTATTATGTAATACCCTGAAATATGATGATGATGTTGATAAAGCGAAGAAGTTTATAATTTAAATCGCTTAGGTATATATTGTGGTGCGGTAAAAACACCAAAACACTGACATTTAATTTCTATAATAAATTACTGTTGGAAAATTTTCAAAAAGACAGGTACCGGGGTTACAGTTTTTATCAATATTAAATGGACTTCCTGTTTGTCATGGACCGATGTGCCATTAACATGAATTGAAATGGGACCAAAAATTGAGTTATACTAACTTTTTTTTATAATTTCTAATAAAAAGTCACCTCGTTAGTTATTAATATTAAATACTGATGGCGTGTATTTCATGTCCGTATTTGAAGCCATTCTAAATAAACTTTGTCAAGTTTCTGTTGCTATTGACATATTATTTAATTAAATAAACTAATACGGGTTAGCGGTGATTGAGATTTGAATAATTTTCGGTGTTCCATTTGCATATACTTAAAACAACAATACCATAGATTTAAATTAATAATTTATTTTTAAACTTAAACAAATAAATTAAATGTGTTTTAAAATGATGTTCACACAATTATGTTCCACAGTTTCCCCTATACCTTGTCCGATTTCTTCCTAAAACAATAGAGATCTTACTCTAGGACAACATAATAAACTGTCAAAATTTAAGCTTTCTAAGTAGCTTTAGCCGTTTAGCCGAAATCTTGATCACGGACAGACGGACGGACATCCATATTTTGACATAGAATTTCACGAGAAAGACAATGGTGTTTAATATTTTTTTTTTCTACGATGAGTATTATGGGGCGTTACAAACTCTGTTCCAAAGTTATAATACCCATAAATATTGTGTCTTAAAAAATTAATAAATGTTCATTTTCTTTGAAATACTTACATTCCATACATATAAAAACAAATTTTTTTTCTTTTTTACGGGTACTGCCTATGTATTAAGGAAAAAATTAAATATTTAAACAAAAAATCAAAAATTTATAATTAAGAAATGGAAATTTAAAAATTAAACAATGAAGACTTTAGCTTTTATATACCTACTTATAAAAGGTATATACATTTTCAGTACATATATATGACGTCACAGAAGAATTGGTACATAATACATAATGTCGTACATTAAATAAATTAAATTGATGTAAATAAATACAAAAAGTTTTGAAAAACAGTGCAAAAACCTATTAGGCTAATAACTTATTCAATATTCATGAAGTTCATTTTGATTTTTTATCAAAGAAATTCTCAATTCTCATATACAAAAATGAATTTAATTTATACTTTTCTCTGATTGCTACAAATGGATTAGGTACCTAACTCTTTCAACCTTCTATAAAATGTATATAAATGTTTATTACACAAAATTGCGGATAATGTATAAATATGATTAAATTATTCTCTTCACGTAATTGATATTCGATACAAATTCGCTTTATTTTCGAATATTGGTTTATAGCTTTTCTTTTATATTTCCCCTTTACATATCGGAATTCGTAGTCTATGTTTGCGGAGCTTTTTATGTAATCCTTATATACATAATACAAAAAAATATTTATGTATAATATTTATTTGTAAACACGCACCATTAAACAGAATTTTTATGGAAGAAAATACCATGCTTTTACGATATTATGTAAATTTTTTAAAGAGTTTAAACGCGATTTATATAATGAAAGAGTTTAGAAAAATTTTAGACATTGACATTCTAAACAGTTTTCCTTCAAGTAAGGTCACTGTAAGTGTTTTAAATTTATTAAAATTTATATGGCAATTTAAATACATATATTGGAATTATATATGTAGATGTATATGTGTGTCTTAAAAATGCATATTAAAGGACCCATAATAATATTTATAAAAAGGATAAATAATTATGGTACATATTATCATTTTTAAAAAAAAACCAAATTATTTACTTTAACTGTTTTGTAAGCTTTCTCAGCTCGGTTTTAATACCGCAAAATTAAATATAAATTCTAAGGATAATCCAAAAAAATGATGCCATTTGAACATGGGAACACGAACTTTACCTATCCGTTATGTTCTAATACGTTTCGGTATAGCTAGCGCGAGTGTAGGCGGAATGGAAGTTGAATTAAGTATGTATAGGAGCTTTTTGTGCGTACGAGTAAAAAGTTACAAATAAGGTTATGAAAACGCAATTTCTTGAAAACAATACTCTCCCGTTGTATAATGATTTTACATTCCGTTCCAGACTAGTACGTGCTTTGTGCTCAAGCCATTCTATTATCTAAACTTGTCACTTTTAAGACATTAAACATAGCTTTAATGTAAAGGTAAAGTTTGTCATTTTGATGATAGCAACATAATGTAAGAGTGACGACTTAATTAGTTTTGAATCCACACTCAACAATGGAAAGCTATATCATCTCGTTTGACATACATAATTCAATAGGTTAACGTATTATAAAGTCATTTTCTTTGATCAAATTGTTTCTTTCTAATTAGTTTTTGGGCACATACATAAATACCAACACAATACATACATAGACACATATATATAAATATTTGTCACAGTATAACACCATACACGCACACTTTCATAAGAAATTAAGCACTTTAAATTCAATAATTAGCTTGTTCTTATTAGAGACTCCGGGATATGACAATACTAACATTTTTAGAACATTTCAACTAATATCCGCACTTCAAGAATTTTCTGAACATAAGTATGTACTGTACATAAATATTACGGGGGTCAGTTTTAGCGGAAGCAGTTTTCCTTCTGTGAACTTTTGGTTTTTTTAACTTAACAATTATTCGATGTCTAATGAACTTTGTGCAATGCAAAAACTGCAAAATTTTCAATTTGTGTTTAATTTTTATTAAGATAGAATAAGGTGTAAATCATTATGCTCTCTTTGATTTAGAATGAATTTATAGAATTCAGTTTACTTGAAGCCTTCTCGATATGACGCTAATCTAGAACTAAATGGAGAACGTGCTATATGAACACTACGTAATAGTGACACTTTTATTAACAACCAAATTTGTGGGACAGTTAAATTTTTTTTGGTAAATGTCAAGCCGATAAGTTGACTATTACATTGAGTATTAATTTCTGTATATTAAATTTCTACCTTTCTACATATTATGTATGATTATGTATATCGTATCTCTATGCTCACTTATTCGATCGGTATTCTTTATGGTATTTATTAACGACCTACTTACCTGATATTATCAGTTCAAGTTTGCTTCCCCCGCAACATTTTTTTTTCATGTTGTAGAAAGTGAACCCAAATCTCTGATAATCAATATTATTATTGATGACTTTTATATATTTAGAATTATAGTATTAAAATTTATCTAAGAACTTAAATGGATTTCAAATATTAATAAGATCTGGCAGTATGAGGATGAGTTATTCTGGCGAGAATAATAAATACGCTGCTAAACTTGACTAACTGCCTCCAGTGTATTGTAGCCAATTTAGGATATTTTTCTATATATATATATATATATACTGTTTACAAATATTGGATTGAATGTGTTTACCATATTCACCCAATATTATTTTCTATCGCAAAGGAATTTTTTTATATTCAAAATGAAATTTATTGGTTCCTAAAGCGACATTTCCCATTTTCCAAAATAATATAGAATTTTATATAAAATAAAGTACATATATAACTATAGTATATATATTGTAGCTACATATTTCTTTGTATATATCTCTATATACTCTATAGAATAATACAATGTTCTCATTGTTAGGTCTAACATCAAGAATATGGTTCAGTGTTCAGAAACAAAAGGGATATAATCTTGAAATTTTTATTCTATTTGATACAGCAACATTATATCGATTTGGGGGTTTCACAAAATTATTGCTAACAATTCAGGGATTATTTTTTATTTAATGGTTAGTTGCTTTTTGTGTATATATCATCAAATTTATTTGTTAAAATGTTGGCATTTAGACTTTGTGAAAAGTGGCTTTTGTACGTTTTTTAGACATATTTTGTGACAGATGATTAATTAAGCATTTTTGTATAATATGGAATATATATTTTTCTTATCCATTGAGCGTTATGATTTATGTGTACATTTATGGGATATTTGATTAGTGTGGTGGGTCCTTTTTTATGGAATTCGGTTTGTTATAATAATAATTATTTTTTTTTGTATGAGATTGATTTAGATATTAAATTGATTTAGATATTAGATTTAATATATTGTTTGATTTTCGAAGATGGCTAACTTACACATTGAATTTTTATTTTCTCTTCCTTATTCTCTCTCCATTTATCCTTATAACTACAGAACTACACTTCCGTTCTTCTTCCATTTAATTTAATCTAAAAAGATCCATCCCTGATTATTATAACTGTGAGATAAAAAATACTCTATGTATATCTACTTTTATACACTTACTTTATACTTTCGTATTTGCATACTTATATTGCTTTGTATGCTCATCTCATTTCTACTTGGTTTGTATGCTCACTTCTGCCACAGTCAAAGAATCATAATATCGATGGTTATTTGACAAAAAGGTCTAACATTACTTTTTTAAAAAATGTTTTTTTTTATGAAATCTGGTAATTTTAGATATTTTACTAAATTTCCCCGCTTTTTAAACGTTCTCTTCAATGAAATCCTGTGTAAAAATATTTTGTTTTTTCTCTCTCCTGTGAGAATGTGAAAAATTAAGGTTAGGGCCTTTTGTCAAATAACCATCGATATGCTATTATAGATAGTATACTTATTCCAAAAAGGAAAACATTACAATATCGATTCAAAATGAAGAAAAAATATTTACAATTAATAATTTGATTAATTTTCTTTCCTTCAAATGATATTTTTTTATACGAAGAAATATCCCATCAAGAAATGTGTACGAAGAAAAGTGTATGATGAAATGATTGTCTACACTACTTTCTACATTATATTTCATTCTATATATTTTCTACGCTGTGACGAAACAAAGTAACCATTAGTTGTCAAGCTGTATCAATCCGATATTATTATTCGTTTCTTTATAAGCAAATTATCCAAATTTGTCACAGAGTGATGTCAAAATTATCATTAAAATAATATAATGATGAAGAATATATAGTATAAAGGAATTATATTTTGTTACAAAAATGTATAGGATGGGAAAAATTGCACAAAATCTCTAGGACACTTCTATTGTTATATTTTCATTAAAATAAATTGATTTATGAATTATTTCAAGGGGGTTTGAATCAATATTGTTCGTCTATGTACGTATACCTATAATTTGTTCAGAAATAATTGCTTTTATATCTACTCATTATTGTCTGGACAATTCTCAAAAGTAAAATTACATAAATTGTTATACGCAACATTTACATAAACGTAGAATAATTCCAATGGGATTTAATATAACTTGAAAAGGTAAAATTAATGCATTTTGTTTAACAATTGAGAGCTTATACCTGGCGTATATACCTACCCCCGTTATCATATCATAATTAACACAAAGTTTCATCATCCATTTTAAAATTATGCAATATTATCGTAAAGATGCTTAAGAATTGTGTAAGAAACAAAGTTTCCTCTGGAACGTTTAAATGTAAGCTTCCTCTATCTATATCCTGCAATTTGTATAATTTAACGAGAAACTTTATTGTATTATTTAGACTTTAAGTAGATGATTTTATTGTTGTTGTTATAAGTTTTTGTTTTGTACTTCTATAAAAAGAAACTAATTTATATAATTGACGAGTATGGTCAATTGGTCAACCACTTGTAATGTTGTACTTTACTTTAATTATTGGTTACGGTTAATATTATTTTTAAATAAATAATTAAATTACCAATAAATCAAAATAAGTTCATATACAGTAGCAGCTGTTAGCCAATTTGACTATATTTCATAGCGTGCACACGCTGTTAATCTTCTCAATTTCTCACCCTTACCTCAAGGTTAAAGGTTATTCTAGTGTAGTCTCGTTATATCAGCCATGTAACACAAAACAACACGAAATAAAAAAGGTATCGTATTACGAAATCAATATATTGACAAATTGACATATAGAGGCAATTAGTTAAGGTACAAAATCCATAATAATATGAAATTTTTTACTTATGAAACATACATAATTCACATCACGACATCGAGATAGAGGTAAAATTATAATGTTGGAAATTACGTTTTCCTTCTGAATCCACCGCAACCACCAGATACTTCTGGTACAATAACACAATACATGAATACAAAATATTATTAATAATTTGACAAAATAATTTACAATAAAAAATGTATCCCAGAGTATAGCAAAGAAAGGATTGCTTTAGGGGACAATACATCACTTTTCCAACCCCAATCAACTGGATAATATAATGTATCTGTCATTTACGATTATCTCGAATATCTTGTGAGACAATGATGATAAAATAAGTAAATTATTCGATGTATTTTATACTTTAAAACAGATTGAAAATAACGGATGTCAGAACCGTTAAATCATGTAAGTCCTTTTTAAGAAGCCTTTACTTTGGAATATAGACAATAAATCTTTGTTATCAATCTGTCTCTGTCATTGGTATTAGGTAGATAGAAAATATTAAGCATCTATATAACTATTATACTACTTGTATTATATATGTATGTGGACTTTTTCCAAGGTGTCTGATAAATTGTAATCAATATTTTGGGAAAAATAATTTTTCCTTTATGTATAATGTACATATACATACAGAGAATTGAAGAATTGTGAGGCAGGTACAAAACAAGGAAAACTCTTCGACATATATAAATAGACAATTTAGAGGAGTAATTTATGTTTGTACGCGTGGGATATTACCTTAATTTATATAGGCAGTCGTATGCCGAATACTCTTATAAACAAGAAACGAAACGATTAAATAAACAATAAATATCCTCCTGTATATCCTAAAATATATAAAAGAATTTCTTTAAAATGAATCTATTAATCTGGTTAAGGAGAAGGTACTTGAGAAAAAAAAATATATTAATTTAATTGGAAGGACATCCATACCTACTTTAAATATGTAAAAATATAGGACTTGGAAGAGGACAAATTTTTACTTCCATCTGCTTACATAAAGGGGAAATATTGTTTTGGTTTTTTTTCTCGAGATATTATCCAAATTATCTCTTTTCTACACGTTTCATGTAAAAGTTAGAAGAAAGGATTTCAGGTTTTGGATCGCTCGCTAGGAAACATGATATCTCACAAGAAAGCGTTGAGATAAATTTTATGAAATTTTGGATTTAAGTGTTTGTCACGATAGAAAATAGATAAAATTGCCCCACCCAACATAGGAAACTCGAATTGAATTACACTGTAAATTTGTTATTAAAAGTGTATTTTTATTTCAAATAAAAGTTAATTTTATTCTCTATATAGGTAGAAATTTTGCAGGTTTATTTTGCGGACATTTTATACATTATAGGTACTTATAATATAAGTAGACACATATTGAATGAATGAATTAAAAAAAAATCAAAAAAGAAAAATACCTTCAAATAATATTCATTCTACATTCAATGACTTAATAAAATAAATTAATTAAAAATGAATGCTAAGCAAAAAAATATCATAAATTATTAAAGTAATGGTCCATAAAATAAAAGCATTATTTTCGTTTAAATTTTCTTTAATACCAACCATTTCTGGCTAACGAAAAGCTCTTCAATTTTGGCGTATAATAAGACATTTACCAGCAAAAAACGTAGCGCAATGTCGTAAGATACTTATATGCATAAAAATGTAAAACCCTTAGGTGTAGCAGGATGTAGGTGTATAGGTGAATCGTTCCCATTTAAGACATCTGAGTGCAATATAAAAGAAAAATATTGTTATATACCCTGTGAATACACATATATACATATATATACTCATAGTCTAATACCTGAAGAAGAAATATATTTTCATATTGAACTCAACTTTGCATTTTCATTGCTAAAATAGGCTAATAAACTTAGGTCGTCTGTCAATTTTCAGCACTTTTTATTATTTTTTGTGCACAAAAATTCAAATCAGATGCTGTTCTTAGTAAGTCTAGCTACCTTTAAGGGTTAAACTCTACATATTATAGAGATTTTAGGTAAGTTGTTTATGGAAATTATGGAAATGCTGATACTGCTATTTATCTATACATTCACGATAAAATAACAAGGCAGGATTTCTTAATTTATACTAACAAATGTTAATTGCAGATTAGGTAATTTGTGACTTAAATATTTTTTTGAATTTACAACTGTACAAGTATTTTATCGGGAAAATTCGTAATCGATCCTAATTTCAAAATCAAAATCTCAAAACACAGTTTGAAGAGGTAAATGAACTCTAGTTACTTCAACTATAGAGAATTGTATTTTTCTACCCTTATTTCAATCCTTATAATAACAGAACCAAATTTATTTATCTATAGGTCATTTCTATTTCTGTTTTTCTGAAATTAAATAAATAAACTTAAATTACCCATATATATCGAAAGTGTTTGTTACGTGATAAACACAAAAATCAAATAATGATTTTTAAAGTAATCGCATTAAATCTGTTTGTTGTACCAAGTCAAATATTCAAACCAATCTCGCACAAGAAATGCTTTTTCTCCAATTAAGTACTTAGAATATTTAATTTCGATAAAATCGCACGTGCGGAAAGTTTAATGAACATAAATTCTTGAACAAACAAATTGATGGTTGTATTTGGCCGTCTGGTTGTATTATTTATTTCTTCCTACCCTTTGAGTATAATGGGAAAATCATTTTAACCAAAAGGAAGGAAAAAAAAATCTTATGGACCATATGAGTACAATTCACCATTTATAAGCTTTTCCCATTCTTCCTATACCTAAACATTATTATTGTTCTCTATTTCCTATCATTTTGACCAGGAAAAACCTTTTATAACCTATAACGTCAATGGAAAGCTCATTTTCTAACTTTTAACGGGCCGAATAAAGTTATATGAGTATATACAGAGTCTATTGAAAGCATTTTCCTTGAAGGTGTGAATTTTCTTCTTGTTTGTAAATAGCTTTTCTTCTTTTGTTCAAGTTTATTATAGCTTTTTTGAATAACCCTATGTCGTCGTCACACTTTCATCGAATTTTGTTTTTTTTTTTTTTGTAAATTATCGTCGATGAATTTATTTATGTACTCACTTGGTGTATTACTTATTTTAAATTTATTCGTTCGCACCCTCTACATAATTTATTGCATCATAATAAATATTTTTCAGCCATTTTCTAATAATTCGATTTTTTTCTCGATACAACGATATTACTAGACATCAATAATCCACCATCAATTTGATATTTGTGTAATAATTCACGCTGTCAATGGGATATAAGGTATTTTTCTCGACTTATATGCTGATCAATAAACCCATTATTATGTTCCATTTGTATAGTAAAACCTGAAAATTATCAAATTTATTACGGTATTAGGTATGTCGGTTGATATTTTTCGTTTATTTTTTTCAAATGAATTCAATTTAATTAAGTTATTAATTTAATATTTTGTGAAATTCTAAATTAGAATAAAGTAACTAATGGAATATTGAGAGTGAGTTAGCTTACATTTTTAAATGCTTTCAAAAGTAAAAAATAAATTGTTCCTTTTCAAAATAATTTTTCTTAACTTTCTAAAGAGTTGCCATAAATTGATGCAGCCGAGTTTACAAATGGCTTAAGTTGAAAATACCTTCCAAAAATTCTGTCTCAAAATACATATGTACATAGATTTGAAATGATAAAACTCAAAACATAAATGACAGAATACCGAACATAAATAACATTTTCTAAGCTTTACTTGCTTTTAACAAAAACCCATGCAATTTCCTCTGCGAGAACAATAAATTTCACACTAAATGAGTGTCAAAAGCAGTAAGAAAATTCCAGTCAATTTAGTATATTAAATTTTTTTCTCCGTAATATTGAAAGGTAATAAATCAAAAGAAATTTAAATCAGATTGAAAACGTGGGAATAAACATTTTTATATAAGAGAGAACGTCTCTATCGGTTGTGATATACTATGCGTGATTGACACTAACTTTGTTCGCGGCACTGCGGAATAAAAGGAGTCTGCGATGCTTATGCAAGACAAAGTTCTTGTGCTCTTATTGGTAGCATTAATCAAATGGGAGACTTCGCATTCTTTCTAAATTATATTGTATCCTAATACAAGAACTAATTTTAAATTGAGAAAATTGTGGGTGGGTAAATGAAATATTCAAGTAAACTGGTGATTGATAATCTAAATGCTTATCTGATAGATAATATGGATTTTATTAAAATGAGATTTTGTTGTTGTGGAATTTTTATCTTTTTCTTTACCTAAAATCATATTAGATTAGTAAGTAAGTTTAGATGCATCTATATATCTTATATGTAATTCTGGTAATGAAGAGACCATTATATGTTTGCATTGTGGTCAGGCGGTATCATTAGGCCTTACTTTTTTGATACCGGCTGAAATGTATAAAAAAGTCATCGAAAATTACTTCGAACGGATCGGCTACTGCAAATGGTCCAGAGGTGGTTATTTAAATTTCATAATTAATGTAATTTATTAAATGTTTGATTAATAAAAAAAAATCCGAAGATATACTTACATTTATGTGTTTTTTTTTTTTTTAAATAATTTCGACAACTGAAGTTGAATCACCCTGTACTTAAAAGCATTCCGTTAACCTAATGAGAAGAAGAATACAAATAGCATAGTATTTGTTGAAATATCATTTGATATTCATACATTCATAAAGGAACAATATGTCTACAAATCAAATTCTTTCCATACGAAGTAAATGGAGTAATGTCCTACCATTAGCGTCATCGACAGAAGCTAAAATCATGAATAATTTTAAAATAAAATCACATAGTCATCGATCTAATTCATCATACTTTGCAATATATGAGAACTGACGGCTGTGAATAAAATAAATTTGTTCGTTCAAAATTTTAACATTTTTGAGACTTGGGATATCGACCTCTATTCATACATATGCACATATAATAGACATTTACACTTTGTGTTTATATGGAAGGTTTTTGTAAATTTCATTCAACCAATATATTTATTGACATATTTGAACCTAATTTACCTATCGACATCTATCTATTTTCAAGCTCAAACAAACAAATTTGATTGCTTTGTCAATGAAATAGATTGAACTTCAGGTATTTGGTATTTGTCAATCAATATTTATAAGTGACTTGTCCTCTGTGACAATTAGGTCGACATTTTGAAACGTCTATTGAAATGATTTAAGTTTAATAAAGTTACAAATTTCTATTAGATTTACAAGGCGCCAAGAGAATGGCAATTTACATTTCTTAAAATTGGATACAATCATTATACAAATAAGCTTGAAAATAATTTGCACTCAGAAAATTATAAATATGTAGTTATTTGTAACCCGAAATGAACATTTTCTGGTTTGATTTCTATTTTTTCCTTCCCTTCGTTACGTTAGCATTTTTTTTTATATTTCATTAAAAAATTTTCTTTAGGTTATTTCACTACACTAATTTATTATTCAGAATTCGAAATGTTTTCTATTAATAAATTCAAAATTGAAAATTCTCTAGGTATATCAAAATATTAGACTACCTATTCTTATATATCTATGTATATGTAGGTGTCTAACTTAATGTATTTACAAATCTATTAGTCTGGGTTAGATAGATGACTACTATACAAAATTACGTGATATCTAACGAGATATCAACCGTCAATGAAACAATTAGCATGTTAGCACGCAACTAAATCATTAAGTTTGTCTTAATGTTCGAACAACTACTCTACTAAAAGTTATATAATAAATATTTATTACGGTTTCTGGTCATAGGCATTTTATTGCAAACGACATCTTATAAATTATGTAAATACTGCAGAGACGCTCTGTAATGTCCATTGATACTTGAACTTGATGATATGTTTGAATATTCAAGTATCTTTTACATGAAAAAGACGTCAATAAACATTAAATTTTATTATGGTAATAACGTTAACAAAACCAATTTTATCCAGAAAGATGCTTAACAATAAGTTGTCGCGTGTACGTGTGTGACATAAACAAATCGCCATCTAATAAAAATCTTTGATATTGTTTTCAATTTAACCGGTCCTCTTTAGATGTCCTTTTGAGATAACGCTTCGAAAACAGTATCACAATCGGTTTGCCGTTTTGAAATCTCTTTGTACTGTTACTATAGTTGTGTTTATTTCATTTAGAATAATTTTAACATTTTACTCTACACTCACGTTAACCAAGAACAAGGTAAAACAATGTTCCAATGTGTATAATATCCTTTGTAATCAGTACTGCCATGTTCACCATAAAACTACAGTAAACAAGATTTACAGTTTACACCATAAATATAAAAAAAGCGAAATTGCACGCGAACTTCACAAAAAAAGAAAAAACAACAAAAAAATCAGAAAACATGATGGCGTGTAGCGTAACTTGGCGAAAAGAAAAAAATTGCACATTTATCCAGGATACATAATATAGAATGGAACGTGACTTTTATAAATTTTTCTCTCGTTTTTTTTTTTTCTCCATGTCCTGTCTTCTACGATTGTCGTGAGAATGTCAGGAAGAGATAAATAAAATTGTCAAAATGCTTAAATGTATGTGCTATATCCTTATAAAAGGGCGGTAAAGAATGAGCTTTATTTCCAAAAAAACAATGGCAGAAAAACCACATCTTATTTTATACTCTCGTATGATGATTGTCTCTGAATTTGAGTGATAAATATTTGAGATGCTTTTCAATTTCATGCTCGTCATACCACTGGCAAATATTATACATAACATACATAATTGTTTGTTCTCGTCGTTGGTATATTATTCGTGTGTTTTCCATGTGCAAACATGATTAGGTGTATGAATGACTTAATCAAATTTTAAACAGAGAGTTATAGAATTTTTGTCTGCATATATAGAGGTTACCAAAAACATTCATACATAAATATAATATATCCAATCCGTATATGTATGAATCTTTAATTCGATTTTTTTTTCTGTTTCAGATAGATTATACAAAGAAAATCTTTGCCGAAATAAAACCACAAGCGCTAAGTCCCTTATTAGCATATATAATGTGCGGAACATTATAGGAAATCCACTTCCGTAATTTAATTTGTAAAGCAAAAAAAAAAAAAAAAAGAAAGAAAGAAAGGAAATGAAAAGAAAATCAATTGAATAACATTACAATATATAATTTGAGGATACAATAAGGGTAAGGACAGTCAATTGGCTGAAAATATTTGTTACTCGTGCTAAGTAGATAAAATTGAGAATGGGTATTGAAATTGTATGTTAACGCAAACAATTTTGGAAATTTTTATGCTAAACTCATCAATGAATAATTTAATTGTTAAATTAATCGATTAAAATTGTACATTAATTGAGTTTGAATCGTTTTCGCTGATTTATGGATTTAATTTTTTTTTTATTGATTCCTATTTAGCAATTATTTTAAATTGAGTTGAGAATGCTATAAGCAATAATAGTTAATCGTTTAATCTCAAGTTGTATCAAATTTAGAGTTAATTGAACATCTTTAAGTTATTATGTTCCGTTTTCATTCTTATTAATACCAGAGTCCTTGCTAAACGCTTCTTATTTGTGTGGTTGTTTTCTCATACGATCAGCCTTTATCCGAGCTTGCGAATATTTCAGTTAAAAACACTCCAAATTGCCAAATTCCACAAATTCTCATACCTCAAGATGTTTTTTTTCTTCTGATATTTGAAGTGTTTCCTTTCGACAACCGGCAGTGATTTCTTGAAATGATGCCCTGGACCTATATTTTTAAGTGGAATCCAACCCACTCGGCCTAAGGTTCGAACACTGTATGAGAGAAATAAACTTTATATTTTACTCCCAGACAGGGATCGAACCCGAGACCATCCGTTCCAAAGGGATTACCTCTACCATTTGGTCGTTTAAATTGTAGTTTAGATAAAAAAAAACATTTACACATCCGAAATTATTTCCAAAAAGAAAATTAAATAGTTCATAACAATATGACAGAATATGATAGACAGTAACAAATAATAATTATCTTTATTTTCATATGTTTTCTTCTTTAATTTACAGATCCTAAACAAACGGATTACAAAGAAAACCACCCAAATGCAATGGCTAACAATTCGTGATACACAAACAAAGAAGTTCCACTATCATTCACAAGCGGCAAACGATTGTCGATGACATCATTCTTGTGGCATATTTATGTTCTGGCTATTGGGACAGCCATATGTGCTGAAGCAGGGGTACAATGTGGCGAAACCTTAACTGCATCTCGTGGCATTATTCAAACACCAAATTTTCCAAATAAATTTACCGTTCCCATTGAATGTAAATGGATTATTAAAGCATCCAATGCAAATCCATCAAATGTATCGATAGTCGTATATTTCACACAACTATATATGCTGCGTGGACTACAATTTATTGAACACATGTACGATATAACAGAGGGTTGGTATACTGCTCAAAGTTCAACACAAAATACCACATATGACCTAAATGAAGAAACTGCTTCGCAGCTAGCTTATTTACGATTTTTCAGTCCATATTTAGAAATTAAATTCAAAATGGATAATTTATATGGATCGAATTTACGAGCATTGGATCGATTTCTTGATGTGTATGGTTTTAATATGACTTATGAGGTGGATGATTTAAAGCCGTATCAGTGCAATGCTCTTAAGTGTAGATTTCTGGGACACTGCTATGCAAAGAATGATTTCTCGTAAGTACATTGACAAAATGTTTATTCAATTTTTTTTTTTTTGTTCAACATATCGAATCTACAAACTATTTGACTTTAAAATGAAACAAAAAATACGATTTTCCCAAATATGCTGCCATATACATATATATATATATATATATATTTTATATATATAGGTATATATATGCTTCGATTTATTTTACCCTTCACATCCATAATAAAATAGGGAACGTAATATTTTATTATGCAAATTTGGTCATATTTCAATGGTTTGTCACATGTTGTGGTTGAAATATACAGATTAGGTAAATTATGTAAAGGTACGATCTCTCTTCTCTATTCTACTCTACATTATGGTAGAGTGATGAGATTTTTATTTAAATTTATTTTAAGAAAATGCAGAAATGATAACGAACCTAGTCCAGTTTTCTTTATATATATGTATAAGATTTTCCAAAAGAAAACAGAAATGATTTAATATGAGATATCAATGTCATTTTAAAGAAATAACTATTTTTAACTTTTTTTTGTTTGTGATTTTACTACTTTTCTATTAGTTATGCTTAATTGGGAAATCTAATAATTTTGAAGTACCTAAACGTCAAAATAATGTAATTGTTATTGACCATATTGAATGAACAGATAAGCCGGATATTGTTTGATTATAGTATCAACTTCATTGAGTTGAGTATTATACTAACCAATGATTTACAAATGAAGAAAATGCTATTTATACTCGTATATAAAATTACCGAAATAAGATCGTATTTGCTAAAATTGATAGATCATCGCAACATCCTAATATTGTACCTGTGAAAATACAAAATTATTTACATACCTATCATCAATTTATGGATTCACCGACCCCTTATACATAACTATACTCCCTTCTTTCTCCCAACCACAGATAATTTAAAATGAATATATTAATAAATAACTATACTTTATAGATTATATATTCATATGGCTATTCTATTTTTTTAAAATACTTATACTTATACAAATAGGAGGAGTCTTTTTGTGAATAACACATTTTCTAAATTACATTTAATTCTCAAAAAAATATGAATAAAATAAATCACTTTCTAAAAAGAAAATCCTAGACTTGGAAAATTATATTAACACAAGAATAAATTTAATCTAAGTACAAATTTGAATTTTTCTTACATTAATGAGTATTTAACGTTTTTCTAAATATAGATATGTATATGCAAAAAAATATTATTATTCAATTTATTTTGCATTGTAATCGTAAACAACATCAAAAGCATTTATAATGTCGTAATGAAATTTTTTCATTCGCAATATGGAATGCTAAAATATTTGTAATTATATTTATACCATTTGAAATACAATTATTAATTAAAAAATTATGTTTCAAATGACGACGAAATGAGATTTACAACCAAAATATGTAGGGCATCTCTTTCATGCCTAAAAGTTATATTTTTAATGGAATGTACAATTTTAATGAGTCTTTTATTAGGTTAAATAAAAATGCTTTCCTTTGATTAAAGTGTTTGTACTTGGATTGTGAGAGTAAAGGTACAGGTATATTTTTGAAATACATATATTTATAATTATGTTTATTTTTTATACAAATAAGTTTTATGCTTCCATATTGTAATACTTGAAAAATTCGTATAATAAACTTGAGCGAAATAAATGATATTAAAAAATACGTCGAACCCACGATTAAGTTTTTTAATGCTCTTATTATTTATAGTTTTTTATATCCATTTATTGATCGCAAAAATGATATTTAATTCAATACAATCATTATCAATGAATTTTTCTAATTCAAAACTCTAAACACGCTTTCGAGTAAATTAACTTCTTTATCTCCTACATATATGCTATTGAGTTTTCTATATGTAAACAACATACAGCATGTTATACATAATAACAATAAACATTTAAAACAATTATCTTTACGTTACTGAATGTAAACGATCAAATTACTACAACTCATATAAGCAGAATATAATATAATGTCGAGTTTTGTAATCCGAATACATTTCGAAAAATATTTGAACAAAAAAAAAACATTCTTAGAATGCGTATAATTAATTAACATGAAACAGCTACTTAGATTTACCCTTGGGTTGACTTTTCTATATATAAATCTAATTTTATACGCTACACCAGACTGTATAAACGCTTATTCTTCTATTTAGCTTGGAATTCTTTCTATATACATAATATGTAATATGTGAACTACAATATTGAAAACAATTTATAAATAAAATTCCAAGTCCTTAGACAATAGCACTTCAATCTGGATATACATATAAAGATTGGTATTGGTGAATTGGTTCAATATACGAGATACTACTATATGTATAGATTCCTGAAAATCAGGGTGTTGTATAAGAAGTAATTCTGTAAAAATATACTCGTACTATACATATTAACCAAGTTTGACTGAAAAGGAGTCATTTGTGTAAACAATCAAAGAATATAATCAAGGACTTTGTACGATTACTCCATATAAGAATACGGATAAACCTAAAGAATTATCTTATTGAAGTATGCGCAAACTATTGAATTATTAAGGGTGATTGAAGGCTGCCAATTTCCACTGGTTTGTTTATAAATGTTCAATTTCATCGAAAAAAAACCTTTCTGCATTTTTACCTTTTTCCAAGTTCATATGAAATGTGAGAATCTGGCCATTTTATAGTAATTTTGTATGAGGGGTCATATAAACGTTAGCAAAGCGCTTAAAATGGTAGTCCCCATATTTTTCATCATAAAAAATAAAAACTTTTTTATTCATAATTTTTTTCAATTTCATTAAATAAATGTCAGAATATGGAAATTTTATAGAAATTTTCTATAAAAAAAGAATGGGAGTGGATCGAAGGGGAAATGAAATTTTATCTATTTACAGTACCAGAGTTCTCGTAATACTAAAACTCTAAAATTAAAAATGTTGTTAATCGATTTCTACACGATCTTGAGTTATCGAGTTATCGAGGAGTGAGCGATCATCCTAGAGCGAAAAAAAATTCTTTTTGGAGAATAAACAAAATTAGAGTACCACGCAAAAAAAACTTCTTGACCCATAATTTATATTTCATATTCAATTAGGTGGACGTAAAATTAATTAGAACAGCCAATCGTCGACTTTTATCTTAACTTCTTTAACCTCTATAACTTATAATCTCGTATCTGATTGATTTTCTTAACTAACAGTTTTAAACACACTTATAAGTTATAAATAAAGTTTAAACTCTGCTTAATCACCAGAAACAAACATCTGGAATCTAATAATAGACGGGGTTAATCGTCAATAATACAATATTTTCAATATCTTTATTATAATCTCATTTGTAGTTCTGAAAATGTCGTGTTTGTCCTACCACTTGTCATTCGAAGATATAAATCGTTTTCTCTATTTCGAAAACTTTCAGCGATACGTCTACCCCACCAAGTAAGTCGCTAATGTGCAACTAAAAGTTTATGCGAAGTTAAATTTACCCCAAGAAGCTAAAAGTCATTTCAAGTCTCGCTCTTCAAAAGTTTTTTCATAGCTAAAAGTATTTTCAAGTAAGTATACGTATGTATATATATGTATGTATAGGTAATATATAGTTCAGTTCAGAGAGAGATTTAACAGCCGCAATGCACAACATTAAATAAACATAATTTTTATCACATTAAAAATAAATACTTCTGGATTCACAAATCTCTTTGTTCTAAATAAATGACTTTTTTATGGAAATGTTTGTCGTCGTAGCCTTTTCCATTGTTTTCACCACCACCACCACTACCACCGCACACCAGTATCCTTGACGTACGTACATAAAACAAATATATCTATGTACATATGTATATAAAGTATATATAAAGCATAAAAAAAGCCCATTCTGAATCTCATTCTAGTAAAAAGGCACCCGCATATATTTACATTGAAAAAAACTAAAAGCATAACGAACTTAAACTACACACACAGATGAATAAAGAAAAAAAAAGAAACTATTTTAAAAAAAAATTAAAATGAAAATGGAAAATGTAAATTAAGCTACACATAGTTTGCATAATCGAATTGTTTTTATTGTTGTTGTACATTGGTGGAATAAATTCTATGTAAGTATTGGGTTTGATTTTTCCTATTCACACATACTAGCCTAATCGATTTTAAGTTATTTATCAACAAAATTAAGCTTAAAAGCATTTTCATTTTTCAAAATATTGTTTGTTTACAAATACTAGATTTATTTTTTGTGAAATTGATGAGAAGGGCAATGAAAGAGTTTATTTAAAACCAGTTATATACTATCACATTCCTATAGAATCTATGCATACATATCGACGGTTATTTGATAAAAAGCCCTAACATCAATTTTTTCAGAAATGTTTTTTTTTATGAAATCCGGTAATTTTGGATATTTAACATCATTATTTTACTAAATTTCACGAAAAAATAAGGTTTTTCCCTACCTTTCTCTTGTATAAAATATTATGAACAAATATTTTGTTTTTTCTCTCTCCTGAAAAATGAAGGTTAGGGCCTTTTGTCAAATAACCATCGATAAATAGGTCGTGTAGGTTTTATTTGCTATCCAGAGATAATACGAAAACCTATTTATGCTACCGTGCCATCTAAACCGCGTTTATCTAATGCAATTATATAAAATGTCCATAGGTACTAAGTACATATATTATGTATACTTGCTAGTTTGTAATATTACAAGGTTTAACCCTAATTGTACAAAATAGTAAGGTGAGTCCAATGCAATTGACTTTTCAAAAAATTAAATTAAATTCTTGATTCATCAATATTATACGTGATACCAAATATCGTGCAGTCAAGGGCAGACAAAATACCATAATAATCAAAAATTTGTAAAAGCTCAGGCTCCGCAGGACACTACAATACTTAACATTTAAGAATTTAATTTTGCGAAATGAAATAATAAAAAGAAATTGTATGCACACTAAAGTATTATGCACACTAAACGTATTATAAACGGGCAATATTTTGTCACATAACTAAAGAAAATTTAATAATATAAATCAAATATAAATTAGAGTTAATTGGGATTTCAGCTTTGTGTATTTTTATGATTAATTAATGAAAAAAATAAAATACTTTTAATCGCAATGTCCAATGTGTTATAATAAAGGCTAGATCATAATCAGTAGATTGAAAAGAGACCAATGGACTCACCTTAAGGCATTAAGGGTTAAATTATAAAGTTTCACTTTACTCCCTTGGCTATACGTTGCGGTTCAGCATATATGTACTGTATATACATAAATATGTACTTGTACATATGTACATACGGGGTTTTAAATATTTAATATATTTTACATGTAAAGACCATAACAATCCAAAACCTAACCATCAGATAAGCCTTAGGCGTAGTAAAGTTTGAGACATGTTAAATTAATATTTGCGAAATAAATTTTCCTTTGTTTTATAAATATAACTGATTCTGATGAAATGTAATAAATTATTCTTTCCAGGTCGTAGTAATTCCCGTGGATTTTATATAATGTCTCCAGCGAAATAATGCTTTTCTTATCTATTCTTTTGCACTGTTTCATTACAACGTGGTATTAACCCTGAATATTATGTACCTCCAGTTTAACATTAAGAAACCCAATTTTCAAAACTTTAGTTACATAAATCCTGTTTATTATGCTCTTGCAGGAAAAGTGTTCACTACAAAGTGTATATACAATACAATATACGTATATACATATATACTTATACTTAATATCTTTATATAATACATATATAATACACCTACTCTAATTGCCCCATCCTCACCTACAGAACAATATTAGTATACAATATATGTGTAAACATTTTCCTATTTACTTAAGTATAAAGATTTAATTACTTACAAAGATACATATGTATGTGTGTATAGGAATAATTAGTATATGTGTTTTATTTTTAAATAAATCAAAAGTAGTATGTATCAGAGTTACAAAGAACCTGATGAAGTTTACATTTGGTGTTTATATAATTGAAATTCAATATAGACATTTTATACATAGGTATCATATAAGTTATTGTACTGTACAGTACATATATGTATAGGTTATATAAAACATATTTTGTGTTAGCTTTTTTTCTTGAAATTAACATATGAAATGTCCTTTAAACTTTATGTATAACATAGATAGAACTTAAAATTACAGAGATAAAAAAAAAAATAATCATAAAATTCTTAAAATGCTTACAAGAAAAAATGGCCCATTAAGAACGGCAAATAAAAATCTTCTTAAATAAATAGCCGCAAGAAACATAAAATGCAATATCTCGCTTTTGATTGATGTTGAATAATATATTTTGAAAAACTCATAAGAAGTTTGTTTCAGTCTCTAGTGGATATATCAGGCAATGATCATATGGGATAAGATAATAAAATCTACACTGGATTATGTATTGAAGTTTGAAAAATCCATTATAGCGGCAAGACAGAAACAAGAAAAGCTTCACTAGAACTACTTACCTGCAAATATCACAGATGCGGGTAAACTTTTCAAAAAAGAAATTTTAGGAGTTTTTAGAGAATGGAGAATATTGTACATGAATATAATACGCTTTTATGGTATATAGCTCTACATATACAATACATATAGAAAGAGAAGGCATCTATTTAGGTATAAATAAAGCTTATGATAAGTTATGAGGGAAGATGGGTGTGGGTACTTTACCTATATATTCTGATTTATCTGATTTCGTAATATTTTCGACCCCACATTTACCTAATATTAAATTTTCTGGGATAGAATTCTGTACTGATAGCTCTTTGTAAATGGTATAGGTAGATACGTACACACTATACAGATACACCTACATATAAATTTTGTGCGTATAGGTTTGCTTACAATGAGTATTTTTAGATGTTTAACAACAGTATAAAATAATAAAGCAAGTTTAGTTAGATTTAAAATATAAGTAAAATATCGTTGAAAATTAAATGAGTGGATGAGGGGATAGGCAATGTCTCCATTTATTTAATGACTCTTCTTTAACTGTAATAAAACAAGCACAGAAATTTTTGGAAGAAATTGTAAATGTAGAGAGACGCAGTGAGTATAGACTTAGGAAATCCCTCAAAATTTATGTACCTATTCACTTTTATTACAAAATCGAAAACTTTCGGTTATACCAGACGCAAAAGGTCAAATAATAAATTTTATACTAACACCGAAAATCAATAAATTTTATATGGTAAAATGATCCACTTTAAAACGTTAAATTTTCATTAAGGGTTTTTTTTAATTTTCCATGACATTATTATGATTTAATTATACAGTTTAGGGAAAAATAAAAAAAATTAAATGGAATTTTAATATAAAGTTTTCTGTTGGAAAATGTCACTGTCGACCACTGTTGCTTAAAAAAGAAAAAAAAATATCTTTTCATATTATGTTTTTGACAAGGCAAACGTTAAATGTCAATTATTCCTTCTAAATTTATAATTTTCTCCAAGGCAGGTTAATATTAAAACAGAGATGTATTTCCCAGCGGTAATTAAGAAAACATTTTTTTTTTTCGTTCGTAGGTTATTTTATAGCTAAAACAATTTGAAAGCTTAATGTTATCTATATAAATATAGGAACCACCCTCGAAAACTTTTTTTTTCTCTTGTTAAATAGCCTCAATTAAAAATTTATGTGTTAAGACGCCGGCGTCCTAACGAAAATTTATCGCTTAAAAATATCGTACATGCCATAAGGAAATAAAATTTATGCAGACGGGAGCTGTCAAAAATTTTCCACTCAAGCGGATGAAACTTTATTTTAAGACAAATTGATGAAATCTGTGTACTTACGTAACTTTGGTAGGTGGAAATGAGAAAAAATTTACAAATTTAAATAGGCGCGCGTGTGTTTTATTTGCCAAACATAGGTTATTAATAACTTACCTAACTTACGTCTATTCATCTGGCTTAGTGTTATTATAAGTGAACATATATTTAAGGTCTTAACGAAATCTATTTTTACTTGATATCTTATCTAAGTCGCCCGTCTCATACATAGGTATACTCTTTAATCCAAAAGTTCTTTTAACATGCATATCATATATGCATAGGTATAAATAAGGAATGAAAGGATAATACTTTTTGACTATATTCTTTAAATTGTGCTTTCTTTCAACCCTAATCTGTACCATTCACCTCGGCTTTAAAATTAGGTTATTTTACAAAATGTAACCAAAAACAAAACAAAACTTTGAAACATTTTCGTAATATCCTATTTTCACTTACTTATCAAATATTTAAATGTGTAGGTCCCATTTCTTTTGCTAAAACCAAACAGATAACCAAATACTCTAGGATTATGTGCAAAGCTTTTTTCCGGTACCAGCTTAGGATTGTGATAGCACCAAAAGGTTTAAGGCGTATTGTATATATACAGTAGAATCTTAAAAATTCGAACAGAATAATTGCACCCTTATTCGAGTTTTCGAATTGTTCGAGTTTTCAAGAGTATAGAGGATATTGATAAATCAACAGACATCTACTAGTTAACTACAAATAAATTAGGACAACATTTATAATCCTGGTCCTTGTAAAACCAAACAAATTTCACAAAAAGTATATTGTACACTAAACCTCATGTGTGTGTTCAATACATATATAATAATACATAATATTTATAAATTACATATGTGGCCAAAAAAACACAGACTATGATAACATAATAAATAAATATGTACAAGTAAAATTTTATTTGATTTTTCAAAGTTTTAGAGTTTTCGAACGTTCTAGTAATCGAGATTATACTGTATATAAATATATACATATATATATATATATATATATTTTAAAAGCTCTTGTTCCCTTTATTTCAATACTATGTGGTGTTGAACGTAAAGTGGAGATTATTAAAAATAAAGTCATAGTCTATTAAAGAATTATATATCTTTCGTAAAGGCATCGCGCCTAAAAAGTTCGATTGAAATTAGTATTAGATAGTAGATTAGATAATAAATTTACCAAAAATTGTGATAGAAACCAATTTAAGAAAAAAATTACTAAAAGCTTTCATATTAGGATATTATTTACAATGAAAGCATAAAATTTCCAACTGAAATGTAACTTAAATCTAGGTATAAAAAAATAAGAAGCTTTATTTCTTAATGAAACCAAACCGGATTGTTTTATATAATAATTACTCAGCCGGGAATTAATGTCAAATAAATAATTGCAAACGGCATTAGCTTTTGATGCTATGCTATGCTATGCTATTTTGCTATGCTATGCTATGCTATTTTGGTGACCCCGCTTTACCAATAGACCGTCTTCATATATTCTTTAATTAATTTCGAATTAGTGTTATAATATTAACATATACATATAATCATAATATTATAGGTTATTGTTTAAAGAAAAATGTTTTACTTATTCCTTTATGTACAGTTAACAACTTTAATATTCGGACAAGATGTAATGTAAGAAAAACGCCAAGAATTTTTACAAAAAAACAATATTTTTAATGTTTCTTTTTATGAATATTACTAATAAAATTATTTAAAAAAAATATATTCAGAAGCAACGAAAAATTCAACGAATTACAGTCCAGAAACCTACACAACAGAGTTTTTCTGAAGGAAAAATTAGAAAAATATTAGTATTTCGAGAAGGTCGAGAGGTGAAAAATATTGTTTTTTTTTGGAAAATTTCTTGGGTTTTTTCTCACATTACAGCTTGTCCGAATATTAAAGTTGTTAACTGTATGTATGTATTATGTATATGTATGTATGTATATAGATAGGTACCATAAATTGAAACAAATCATGTCTTTGAGGTTTGTTTTATACGCGTTAATAGAACCAAACCAGCGCCATCGTAAAAAAGCACAACCTTCTTTATACACTTTTTCACAATGAATGCTCAAGGGTAAGATTTATTATCGAAAATGTGATACGATAAATAAGTCCAAAGGGGCTTCACCTTTTTCTATGCATACTTATAAATAAGTCCGAAGGGCATCACCTTCTTCTTTTTTGTTGTTGGTGTAACAATCCAATATTATATGAATGGTTCAGCCTGACTGGATGGTGTGTTTTGTGTGTGTTGTGTGTAGTGTGTACTCTCTTGTTATGTTTTCTATGTGAAGTGTAGGGGGAGAAATAAATTTGAGTAATAACATTTTGAGCAACATTATTTTACGAAATCATCAAATTTATAATAAATTTCTGAACACAAATCTATATACTCGTATATGTATTTGTGGTGATGTGCTTTAAGTCCATAGTGTATATATATATATTATTCATTCAGCCACATGACTGATTATTTATTTTCATAAAATATCATATGTTGGAATCCGACCAAATCCATTTATTACTCGATTTTCGATTTATTTTGTTTTTCGGGCGATCAAAACTACATAATGCATAAACCAAACCAACTACACATTACTACTATATATGTATATTACGATGAATGAAGGTCCTTTTTGTTGATTTGGACTTTTTGATTCTCGTTTTACTCCGGATACAACTAAGTCAAACACATATTATCCTACGGATAAATATATAGGTTATATCGTTTATTTAAATTTTTAAAGATTATGTAGATTATGTCTGGGTTTGGTATGCGGGATGGAATGATATATATTTAGTTAGCCATACTTCCGGCATAAATAGGAGAATATTAGAAAATAAATAAATAAATTGAATTGGAAATTTGAAAATAAATGGGATGCCAGTGACCAGTGGCATTATTTAACATTTTGAAAAGGTTTAGGTAACGTATGGATGTTTGGAAATAGCTTAATAGCAAATGATATAAGGGATCAGAATAATGTTATTTAATTTAACACGGTTAACGATAATGTTATTCGGTTTAACACGGTTAACGATACACGGTAAATGAAGTATTTTGACTAATGTCAACTTAATTATTTTTTTAATGGGACCGCCCTATTGATACTATACATTACTAGATAATGGCGATATTGGTGTTCTAAATAACTAAACTATAAATTAATAATTAATAATATAGGCTTACTTTATATTGGTGACAATTTACCCAGATGTTGTGCCTTTTGAATCTTCATCCTAATTTTAAATATATTTTAGAAGTTTAAGTAAAAGAAAATAATAAAACAAATTTGGGACTTAAACGCGATTGGGTAATCTTAAACTAGATTTTCTTAATAACAATAAATAACGATTTGGCAACAAGTCAAATTTAACAAAAAATGACGTGTCCAAAAATTGGGGCTACATGAAATAGACATGATAAAAATGTATTAATTACGAAAACTTGTCGAGGTTAACCCTATTTGTAGAAATTCAAAAACCTAAAAAAATTCAATTTTATTTACAATGAACAAATATAATATCAAAGTACCGTTCAGATTGAGAAGAATCAGGTTTTATGCCATATGTCAGCTTTTTATTCCATTCTTTTGCTTTGCTCGAGCTTTCCTTTGCTTGGGGGCGCTTATCTTTTTATCCTAAAAAAATCTTTGGTACCTTTGGTAAATAATCAAAATTTGTTCACATCAGTAATCTCTGCAATGAAATTTCTTGTAGGAATATCAAATATTTACCGTCAACCACATATAAAAGCATTTTCAAGCCAGTTATAAGAAACGATTGAAAACAACTAATTTAAAGACATAAAATTACATTAATTTTAACAACAAAAAATTTATTTTTAAAAATTGTCACTATCAATTAAATATTTTACAAATATGCTACCATTCCACATGCATAAATATGATCATAACAAAAAATTGAAAAAAAATATTAAAAAAAAGCTTGGAAAAAATTTCTAAAAATAAAAAGAGTTACATATGAATAGGTTTCGAAAGCATTCAACGATAACGTCATAGAAATTTTTCGCTTGAATTGAATGGAAAATTGTTTTGTAAAAATTGAAATTGTTCCGTAATAAAGGAGAGCAAAATTTTTGGATTAGGCAATTTAAGAAAATATATTTTATTTTTAAACGAATAATTTCTAATTTATTTTCTATATATATATATTCATAAGGAGCATATAGTAAATAAGATAGATATACCAGAGAGTACATATATACTCTTTGGCTGAAAACATTTAAACTCATAGAAATATTAAATGTTTCTGCAATAAAATAAATATAGCCACTTTGAAGTTATAAATTGTTTTCACACAATTTTTTAATCAACATTTCCCATAATATTTTTGAAAGTTTCCATAACCTCTGTCTTTCAATTTCATTTTAGCACATAATATAAAATGAGCTTTTCCTAATGGAGGTCGAATACATATGTACGTATATGGTATTTGTTTAGTAGTATGAATGAGCTCGTTTTCTTTTTATTTTTCTTCCATAATACGTCAAATATATCAATAAACAAACTTAGAAAATAAAGTTCATTATACGACAGCTATACAGGCATAATACTTAATGGCGTTATATTCTTCATTAATAAACTAAATTACAAAATAAAAACACATACTAAAAGTTAGAAATGGATTTTCGGTGGTCTTTTGTATTATGAAAAGTATATTTTTATGTATTTTTATTAAATTGTCGAATAGCTTTTGGCTATTTGGAAAAAAATAATAAAAATATATTGTGGTATGTTCATCGTAAATAAAAAAGGAATGGAGAATTACAAAAAATTATTGTTTTCTTTTATCATTTTGATATAGATTTTGATTTTCAACGAACATGCGTTTAATGCCGATATAAAATTGACTCATTGTGTTTTGGGTATTTTGTATTTCTCATGTCGATATTATATTATAAAGTAATAAATTAAAGGAACTTATTCGGTTAATATGAGTTTGGTGAGTTTTTATTAATTTTTTTTTCGCTCAAACATATATTGGTTCTTACACAGACTTTGACTACATTTTATGAATTGGGATTAAACTAGGCTTTGGCTTCGTTAATAGTTGGCAAGGAGTAACATTATATTAGAATTAATAACTTCAATAAATGTTTGACCTCTCATCTATTTGACAACGATTAACTTTCTAAAGCAAAATAATCAATATGATATGTAACTTTCAATAGGTGCTTTATAAACTAGCAGAAATGTATATTGTGGTATAATGTGGTTATAAAATATTTTAAATATCCGGCCAACTGAAAACTGAATTTTGCACAGAAATGTTATACAGTACGTAACAAAAGTATATCTACCCCTCAGGGCAAAATATAATTAGTCTAATAAATGACAACCAATCAATTTATAACATTTGCTTTTTATTTTTATTTATGTTATTA
>JANSTT010021483.1:0-44632 GCA_026745375.1 Platyura marginata | reverse complement strand
AAAATAGACACGGACAAAGTTGTAAATAATAAACAAGTACACATACGGGTATATTATAATCGGCGTAGCCAATTTTTACTTCTTTACTGGTTTAAAGTGGTTTTTTGTAGCACCTGTATTTTTCACAACACATTATCCTTAAATCCTACAACTGTCCTTATTTCTCTTTTCAGAAAATATTAGAATTTAAGAATAAAAAATAATTGCATTCATAGATTTCTCAGATATCGATTCTAACAAATAAGAGAAGGAGAAATTAGTTAAAACTATTTCATGCAAAATATGCCTTACACCTATTTTTTTGCAAACCACTGTATATATATATATAGATAACTCACAATAAAAAAAGTAAGCTTTCATTTAATTGAGCGATAATTTCTATAATAGCATTAATTTTTTGCTAATTTTATTATATTAAGTTTTTACTAACACATCATACTTTAATAATCATCCTGAACATTGACTTGACAAGGTTCACTACATTTTGTTCATTGAGTTTTGTAATATTTTTTTATTTTTTTCAATTTAAATTTTAAATAACGTTTTTCTCAAAAAACAAAATATTGAACTATACTCGTATACCAAAAACTGTAAATCGACTAATTTAACTAAAAATTGTAATTAAGTTTTCAGTTAGATGACGTTCATCCAACCATTTCATTGAGAAAAACAACCATAGAATTAGATTACCTATGTACATGTACGTACAGTGTTATACTATACATGACAATACAAATATAGGACACTATGGTCACTGAGGTGACCAATCAACCTATATAAGAACATCGTTCACATGTAATTTTAATGGACAATTTAAGTTTTCAACCAAGCACAACACACAGTTTCATTCATTTTGATTGTTAGTTAATTAATGTTATTACAATTTTCAATTAAAGTCATGTTTTCTGTAAAATGTCAGATTAATTGAAATACATCTCCTTTATATATGTAATGTACCAATAAGAATTTTGAACTTGATTAGATACTTTAAGATTTTGATGATAATTATGTATAAAATAAGAAAAGTACGTATTATGTTAGATAATTTTTGTTATTCGGCGTTTGTATTATTATAATTATTTGCCTGACAATCAAAGTGAAAGACGTTCGTACATATTTTCTTTTTATTCACGTGCAAAATTAAAATAAACAATTATAATTATATTACCGATTAAAATTCATCTTACTCCAATTATGAACTCCGATCAATATTTTCAAATAATAGAGCTCATTTGTACAATATAGTTTTCAACAATTATTATGTATATTATATGGTCAGATTTCATAAATAGAGGCTGGGGTAATAAAGTTTATATCCATACTTACATATAGCTAAATAATATTATTAAACAGTAACATTAACATCAATCATTTATATAGATCCAATGTGATGAACGTGAATTAAATTAATTTATTGCCGCCATTTTGAAATTTAAAAAATTAAAAATACAATAGACTTAATGTATAAGCATTAATCGATAAGGATAATATGTTATGTATTATGCAGGGGTGTGAAATGTTAATGGAAATTTTATCTTCTAAAATGTTTTGTGATTTTAGCTTTTCTTGTTCATTACACTGAAAAACTTTCTACGTTGAATACAGCCCACAGCCACATGCTTTAAATCCCTTTAACATGAAATCATTTGTAGTATAGAGACAATCATTCTCGACAGCGGTAAATTTCATCAAAAGATATGCTTGTTACACGTGAAGCCCAAACAATTTCCGCGGAATTCTATATACATATATATAGTTACATATAAACATATGTGTATCAACTGTATGTACCATGTATGTATGTATATATGTATGTATATAATCCAATCTTTGCCGGGGTTGAACTTATAAAATGAAAATGTTGTCACAAAGGTACAGTCGTGTACAATGAGGTACATACTCGTACATGTACTCCTCCAACTCAAAGCCAAGCCATACCATACAAGTAACGACATTATAAATATTCATGTTCAATTTCAAATGTAGGAGAAGGTGGTTAACATTGAGGCTGGTTGTGAGGTTGTAAAGTTTTTATAGGCTTTGGCAATGTTTTATTTGCGAAACGCAACCGTACTGCGTAGGTTTCAGCGTTTACATAAATTATTAATAGCAGAATTGATTTAGCATTCATGTAGAGATGTAGACCGTTTAGTTAGAAAGTTTTTGGGTAACAATTATTTAGAATCGGTAAAGAAAATGGTAGTTTACGTTAAATATTTAAGAGTGTTTTTTGTAAGTTGTATTGAATTTGATTAGATACATAATTTGAAAATATAGAAACACATTAGTTAATTTTTAATCGTTTAAAAAAAAATCATTAAGTTTTAAAATAATCTTATTATTACTCATAATTAAATAGAATTGTCAATCGTGAATTATAATTCTATTAAACATTTCAATTGAATTCATCACATTATAAATACATATACATATGTAACTTACTTAACTTATGTACATATTTATAATCCAATCTTTGTATGTGGGTTTGTAGATATATACGTATGTATGTATATATTAAAATGAAAATAAATCAATTTACGTGTCATGTCAACATCCCCTATATATATGTATGTATGTATGTAGGTACGTATTCTTACCTATTAGTTATATTACATGAAGGAAAACACAAGAAACACAAATCAAACCAAAAATAAACAAAAATTGATCAATATAAATGTCTAAACGCTTTTATCGAATTACATAAGATAACATGCATCGTATAAAATTGTTGATTTATTGCTTGACATGTATACAGGCAAAATAGTCCCAAACACAATACACCAGAGAGAATACAATAAACTATTAAAATACTGTTTGTTAGGTAATTTTCACTCCAAAATACTTTCTCTGCTATGAATAAAAATTACCTCATAAGTCACATGTGCCTATTACCTATACGAGTCTAAGGCATGGATGGAACTCCATAATAAAAAGAAAAAAAAAAAAAAACGTTGTTCACGTTTCAGTGAAGATCCATCTCTCCGCCAAGCTCTTCTTAAAAGTCGTTTTTCCATTTAAATATGGATTTGCGACGATAATAAAATTGAATTATTATGTTGTGCTGATAAAATTGCCGAAGGCAGCCATATACAGAGAAAAAGAAAAAAAAAACGATGGTTAAAGAACGACATTTTGTGGGATTTTTTTTTTTTACGCAAATACTTTTTACATCACACGCGCAGTCTTAAATCGCATATTGTTGCTGTTGCTACTTCTTTCAATATATGTACAATATATGTAATAAAGGGGCATTTTGTTTTATGTACGTAATTTCGTTTTTTCTATACAAAAATTCGATTTGAGCAAATTGTTCAACGATGAAAGGAGAACAAGAACAGTATCAATTTATAAAGTGTTCCCATACAATTTTAAATTGAACGTTTGACAAATCGGCTAATTCTGATATCAGTGGTAATTGGTAATTTAAATTTTTTCGTTTACGATATGTATTTTTTTACATCTTTTTTTTTCAATGCTGGTACTTTTTTTCCTCACAGATTTTTTTTATCCATTTTTTCCATTTTCCTATATTTTTGCTTTTTAAAATTTATTTATTTATCAATATTCATCCAAAGTATTCGATCAACTCACTAGCATTAAAAGCTACGTTGTGCCAGAAAAATTGAACGAATGACAGAATAAGATGTACGCTGGGTTGAAGTCTTACAGTACATGAACGCTAATCATGTGCCTTTCTCTGAATTTTCGCACCATATTCCGGACTTATCAGCCAGCATCCGTCGACTGTGTTCTTACGAAAAATGGAAAGTCGAGAGTGCCAATTTGCAGGTGGCAACGCTAAAATCCACTTTGACCGTTAAATTTAATTTGGATTATAATTGCTTGGAATTTCACGAGTTGCTAAAAACACAACCAGCGCTTCTTCGCAAGAAAGTAAGCCAAGAAAAATGAGATTACTTTAAAAAGTCGCAAAATGTTAGTTCTGAAGCAATGCCTGTTGACACTGCTGCAAATGGTGACGATAAAATTGTAACATCCTTTGTATGTATGTACAATGCACATAAATTATATTTTAATTATCATGTCATACTGTGTGAGTATTTTATATTTTGAAGTTCTTTCTTATTTTTAAAAGAGTCAATAAAACGGTATACCTATCAAAAATATTTTTTATATTGTTCATAAATTATACACAAATCTTATTTAGTTCCAACAAAAAAAGTAAACATTTTCGATTGATTAAGCTCATTTGATTTATTCTTAAAAAAAATAAAGAAATGTAAAATATTGCTTGCCAGAAATAAACGCGTACAATCACCACCAAACCGAATACCGAAATGCTTAAGTATAAAAACCACATATTTTCGGATTTTTGATTACACACAAAAACAACCAAAGGTAGATGGAAAATATTTGGGTGGCTTTATTTTTTACTTGGGTATGATTGTATCAAATCAACTGTATATAACATGTCTGCTCCAATATGGGTTTAGCAATAAAATAAAAAAAAAAAAAAAAACTGATAAACGAGTAAATCTTATTTTGATTTATGTAAAAGGAAATGAAACAGCAGAGTTATTTGAATTGCTTGATGCTGATAAATGGGCAATTTTAGGTTGACTTTAAAAAAGCTTCCTTGTCGTTTAAAAAAATCATCCAATGAAAAAAAAAACAGTTTACAGTTTAATGCGCTTCTTGTTGGGATGTAAATAATGAATGTGCCTGTCTGCCTGCAAAGTTTTGCAAGATAACAAGTAACTTAGTATTTTTAACACATATTGTGCGATCCGTATCCTATATCAGTAATCTGTCATTGACCTTCTGGGAACCATTTACGACTCCAGAAATATTCCATTGGTAATAGATTGGCTTTACCAAAAAGTTCTTCAGGCCATCTGCCTTAAATGAATGTAATACGTGTGAAATGGGAATATTTTATTTTTTTGGCAGGCTTTATTATAATAAAAGTTAGTTTTTGAGCAGCCAGAGAGGGAGGAAAGTTTCTCTTGCTTTTGTTTTTTTTTTACTTAATCTTTGAAACAAAGCTTTAGGTGAATGGTGCGGGAACAAAGCAATTTTATAGCCAATATCCCAAAATAACCGCTGGATTGCGTTCGGTAAGGGTATTTCCGATTTGTATGTATCAGATTGTGTTTATATTTTTAAGGAACGTGTAGAATAAATAATGTTGATTATAATTTCTATCTTTAGAATATTTTATTTTTTAAATAAAATATATTATTTTATCTCACACTGTAATGCCCCTGGCTCGCGAAACACCACTTCACTTAAAATTATAAAACGCAAAAGTTAAAGTTTATTAAATTTATTAATGTTTCTGTTACGTTACTTAAATCTAAGGGAATTTGGAAGATGGGAACGTGCGCAACTTATCTGTCTTGTAATTCCATCCAAAACTTCCGTTGTTAACGTTGATATGAAATTCCAATATAGTATAATTGTTGTGTGCGTTGTAATAGGTGTTAGAATTATGCTGTATATAGATGTATAGTATATGTTGTATAAATGATATATGTTGTAAAGTTGTTATATGTTTTATAGATGTTTAATGTTTAATATAAATTATGTGTTCTATGTGTTAAATTTCACTTAACTACTATTTATGATTTGTGTAATTAGTGTAATGTGTAAATGTTGTATACTTGAGAGCGTCTGCTCTGTAAGCCGGATCGTCGAGCTCTGATCTTCTTGTTTCCAATAATTTAACATCATGATTCGCCTCGTCCGCCGTTGATCAAATTGGCTCAATAAACTTGAGTCAAACATGGATGGCGAAGGGAAATTTAGATAGGACATTTATAGACATAGGACGTTTAATCTAATAATGTTAACAATTTATAAATAATATATGTACTTATAACACAATATCAGTAGCGTCTCTGAGAGGGACGTTACAACACATTTATTATCTTATAACTAATACATTAATTAAAATTATTAGCAAAGGAAATTTTAAAATTTATAAATTAATTTCTTTTTTAAGAAATAGCAAAGAATAGCTTGTTAATTATTTTTTGAAAGAATCAAGAATAATTACATTTCTAAATAATTTTTTAATAATAAAAAACAAAGTCTACTGTTGAAATAAATTCCTTTCAGAATTTATATCGACAGTAGACAATTTCAAAAAGCGAGCCGCTACAAACGTTTTTAATAAAGAGAAAATTGTAGAATTAACTAAAAACCCTTATAAGTATATATATTGTAGCTATATAAGTAAAAATTGTTGGAAAGTGCCTCAATTGGTTTAGAATAGAATACAGAATACAGTTGAAATATAAAAGACTCACTTCAATTACATCAATCAGTGCGTTTGCATAAAATTATTTCGTAATGCGTGTACAGAAAATGGCTCTATGAAACAAAAAAAAACAACAGAAATTGTTAAAGAAAAAATAAACATAACACAAAGTGACATGTTTACGTGCTCAAATTTATTAGTTATAAAATATTCATAACCCTTGTGTACCCCAGAAGTATACTGAAGATTATACTAACGATATTTCCTTATAGTATTTTTTCATGACTTTGCTGAGTTAAAGGCGACCTACCCTTTACAGACATATTTAAATATATCATTTGGCTTTAAAACATTAAACATATTTTTTTCATGCTGAATTACATTAAAACGTAACATAATGTTAGCACATAAATAATATACTCGTACATCGTACTAATAAATACAAATCGCATGTGTGTAGAAATAAGTACGATAAACGGCATTTATGCTTGACTAGTGCACAACAATAAGAACTTGTAGTTTCTTCAATGAATATTCATAAATCGAAGCTGTCCAACAAATAAATTTATTTACTCACAACAAAATCACTACACCAATAAAATTAAAAAAAAAAAAAACAAACCACACTCTACGTTAAACAGTAAATGAAGTGAAAAACAATAACTAATAGCTCAGCGTTAAACTATTAGACCAAATAGAGTAGGCCTTCTTTATAATAGTTACAAGTTACAAGAAATGTATATAAAGTAGTCTTGCCGATAGGCTCATTGTCGAGAAACAATTAGTTCGTTCATTGCTGTAATACGAAATTGTGTTGAGATTAAAGTTCCATTGTTGCATCATAGACTGCAGTTTAGACTTTAGACAATTTGATGCGGTTACTTCTTTTTTTTTTATCTGCTATAATACGTCACAGTGATCCATCTATAATTATATAGTAAAAGACCTTAGTCGCAATTATCTTCATGGATATTAGCAGTATTATTCTATATTCTGGTTCGGATTAAATCACAATATGCATGAACATTAAATTACTGATGAATATGATAGATAGGCTAGGTGGGTAATTATTATTGGATATATAAAAATGCAATCTATTTTGAGTTGCGAGTATTTCAATTCACGATTTTGAACTAAACTATTAGAGTGAATATACACACGCTAGTAATTAGTATGTAATTATTTTTATGAGAATTAACGTATCATGTCAGATAACAGTTTTTCTGGGATGATGTATTTATCAAACACACCTAAATAATGGAAATTTGTTTCATTACAGATAAAATCAGATAATGTTGGATGAAATACCTTCGATATAGTTGACCTATATGAATGGCATAACCAATTTAATGATTTATGATTAATTATACTTAGAATAGATTAGGTTAGGTTAGGAGGGGGCTGTAGGCCTATTGACCCTTCACCACTGAGACCTAAAAGATCTATTATAGATGCCCCTACTGATATTTAAATGTCCTCTATTAGCGAGGTGTTATTAATGAATTGGGGCTGTTCTGTCGTTTGTCGTTTGGAGTCAGAATGTATCCTCCTAGGTGGCGAAGCCTCTTATTGGCCGAGGCCGGACAATCGCAGAGTATGTGTTCCGCTGTTTCGTCCTATTCGAAACAGAAGCGGCATGAAGGGTTAGGTGTGGAGATGATATATTAATTAGCAGTAACCTGTAAATAGTTCAGTGTAAATTCTGAGGCTGTGTTTATGAAGCCTAATTAGCTTGTCAGTTTTTTGTTGGGTATGCGAATTTATGAATTTCTTCGCGTGTTATTGATAAGGGATGGTTTCCCAGTGGCACCGCTTTTCGCCCTCTTCCCAGTCCATTGTTGCCCTTCTTATTGTTCCTTTGGAAAATCCACAGAATGATTCTGAACCGATGAAGGTGCCTGCAGCGCCTTCTTTTGCGAGAGCGTCCGCGGTTTGATTTCCTGCGATGCCTTCGTGTTCTGGCACCTAAAGAAGAGTTACTTAATTGGTGCTGTTCAGGTTTATCAGTTTTGTCAGACAGTCCCATACAAGCTTAGATTGGACTTTACAGAAGTCCAAGGCTTTGAGCGCTCCCTGGCTCTCTGATAATGTATAAATTCTTTTGTTTTGGTAGTGTCTATTCAGGTTTTCTTCAACGCATGTTTCAATGGAGATGATTTCCGATTGAAACACAGTTGGATTTTTATGTTTATCTTTCAATTCGTTTAGAATTTCCAGGTGACCCTTAAGATGGTTCGGTAAAATGGATTTATTTCCGAACTGACGGTGTATACTAGCATCTCTCCTCTCATTTGACAATAATGTCTAGTGGCATTATATTTAGCAGTACTTCGATTGATGCAGTGGGGCTGGAGCAAATAGCTCCTGTGATCCCAAGGCAGGCCATTCTTTGGAGCTTTGGGCACCCTTTGGAGCCTTCACGATTAATTTCTCATTTCCTAGGTTTGTCGAGATTTCTCTACATTCGAGCATATTTTGTATCCATCTAGTGGTAGATGGATCCACGCTCTTTCTAAGGGATGCCCCTAATATGGATTCTTGTCTGACTTGTCTGGTTGGTAGGCATGTTGTTTATGGTGTAGAGGTTTATGTATTAGAACCTCGTGTCTTAGGAAATATAATAAGAATACATTAGGCTGATTTTGATATACTTCAGCTAATAAATTACTAAAAACAGATAGTCGAGATCGTGATAAATATTTTGAAGCGATATACATACATACATTACTATCCCGCGTTACAGTTTACATGTACATTATACAATTCTGTTCCATCCATATCAATATTGTATCGATTTGCCCTTATTATGTTGAGCAAAAAATCTAAATTTACCATAAATCTCCTTTAGGTGAGTCAATTAAGTCCTGATTAAGAACTCGTTATTCAACTAAACCATAAACTGCAATTAAAAGGAGGAACATGTAAAATTTTAAAATTATTATCTCGTTATTTGTCGCATAAAAACCGAAAACCGAACTAATCAAAAATGGTGTTAATCAAGGATCAGATAGTTCTTTCAAATAGAAATTAAAAGATAACTATAAAATTTTCTAATATGTATGTATAGGTATGTATATCGACAATATTTATATGCAAAATAAAAAAACCACGATGGTAACCCTAACATAATTTTTTGTTGTTGATCAATAATCATATGGCAATGAACTATAAACTCTGTTTTTTTTTGTATTTATTGATTTTTAAATTTTGTACGCTTGACAAGCACTTACACAATCTTATTTACTGCGGTACTTATAATAATTATCTTTTCAATAGTTTTGTTTGGTTTTCAATATAATCTATCTGCCGCATGTAATATTGTGGATGAACGGCCTTCAGCTGTCTCATTAAATCAACTTAATCTATTAATATTCGGTTGAACCAAAAAAAAAAAATATAATTTACTGCAAAGACAATGCCTCCAATCAAACTAACGTTCCGAACAACACGTGCAATTCCATACATACCAAATATCAATCTATTTTTTTTAGTAGTAGATTATGAAAGGTAATATCTTACGATTAAGTGGATACATATTTCGAAACATAATTTTATTTTCAGTTAACATTTGACACCTGAAATGTAGAAGATAATAATAATAATATAATTGGTTTGTATAAACTAGAAACATAATCAAGAGGAAAAGAATAAGAAAAAGAACAACAAAAACAGAAAATAACAACAAAAATAAATAAAAATAAATAAAAGAAAGCAAAAATTATAGTGGATTTTAAGGTAAAAACACCCATTATCTCGTTTACACTTTGGTACAGACTTGGATGTTGTGTATTTACTCTTCAGAAATCAATGGCGGTTGCTAGGCAACATATATGGAGAATATATATTTTGCTGGAGGCGACACGAAAGCCGTTTTGGAATTTCTGGTTCGTTTTGTATCGGAATATATGTACGTTCACCGTTCTTTTGACCATTTCTATAACATGGAGGAATAGAGGTAGGTACATTTAATATTGTAGAAATGTATAGACAAAGTACACACAGGCTATAGTATAGTTAAAGCCGCATGTTACATTTATATTGTATTTGTTGTATAAACGAATTAATCAAAAAAAAAGAAGTAGAAAAAAATGATGATGGAAAATAATAAGAAAAACAACAAGATACATATTTCCATTATGGTGTACTTATGTATATACTTAGTCCCTACCTATTGCTATATAATGAAATATACAATAAGCTTTGTGCAAGTATGTCAAGTATTTGAGATATTTTTGTTCAGTGTTATAAGTACTTACCTCCTCACTTTATAACAATCACCCTAAGTCACTTATAAATAAATTTTAATTTTAAATTTAATTGAAGTATGTTCACAGAAAAGAAATTAAATGTATCTACAAATTTCTCTTAGTTATATATTGGCTAATCATAACTATACATACTTGCAAATAATTACGATACTTATATGTTCCTTTTTCTCTCCTTATTCAAATCAAATTTGTCCGGCCAAAAATATTTTGCTAATTTACAATTTCTTATTATTTCTAATTCAAGTCATTTTAACACACTATGAAGATTTAAAAATAAGAATTATTATTACCAGGTGGGGACCTTAACCATAAAAAAGAATGAGGTGTGATACCCAAATGGAATCGTCAAAATACCAATTTGTCACTACATCTCAATAGGTGAATTTCTTAGCTTTTCTTATCATTCACAAACATTCTTTTTTTACAATATTCTTGACAGTAATTTTAAAAATCCTAAAAGAGTATAAATATCTTAAAATGGCATTTATAATAACCATCGTTTTATGCGAAGGACTTTAAAGGGTATATATCTTGACGAGATGTTTATAAACATTTATATTTTCAAACTCGTTGAAACGCAAATTAGGAAGTTTAGATAAATATCTTTTAGAGCGGAAATTTTATCCAAAATACATCTCTATACAGACGAAAAACAGTTATAAATTATTAAACATAATGATTTCAAAGAAGCAAACATATAACAAACCATTTGAATTAATGTTGTTAGAAAATCCTTCCAAAGGAACAAATACTTAAGCTAATTACATGATACAAAGATCTAATGGAATTTTTAATTTAATTTAGGGTGTTTTTTTTTTTGGTGAATTTAGTTATAAGGGAATTTTGTTACTTATAAAATTGTGTTCAGAACATTTTATGAACCCTAGAATTAATTTGACATTAATAATATTATTAATATCCACTCGACCCACATGAGAGATTGTCGGATTGTTCCTATATATAAAGAATTACGCAGCGGCACGCATATATACCAATTAAGTTTAATTATAATAAACTGGGGTGATGATGATTATGGTACATTGGTACAGGAAAGGAAATAAAAAAAAAAAAAAACTTTTTGGGATTACATAGAATTCTTTTTATCAATTAAATGAATTTATTATGTTGGTGTCAATGCCAGATAAATTAATCCATATCAACATAATTCAGTTGATTAAAAAGAATTGATTTAGAAAGCAACCACAACCACGGTTACTGCCTTAATAGCCATAAAAAACTATATACTTTTTGATTAATAGGAATCTTAAAATCTTAAGATCTTAAGAAGGACACATGAAAATAATAACAAATGGTTTTCAGTGTTATAAGAAAGTTCCTGAAAACGTTCTTCTTTATTAACTTAAAATCGATTTTTTTTTATTAAGTCACTTATTCCCATAAAATTTCAATGGATTAAAACAATTCTCTACAAAAATTACAAAATCGAAAACACATGGGGCATTGAAATCAAAATCAATATAGGCAAAAATACTTAATTTCTGATGCAAGACATTTTTAACAACAACAACAATGGACATTAGTTCACATTTAAATTACACATCAATGAACTTTTATTTATTTGGTTCAAACAAGTTTTGTGTTAAATTAATCGATTAACACGATTACTTTAGAAAGAACTTTTCATTACGAGCGGTGATCGGTCGTTGGACGATTAATAAAAAAAAAAAAAAGAAGATTAATCGAATAAAAAAAAATTGTTTCTGTTCATTTTCTCGAGCTCAATTTCATTCATTTAATATCTGGCTGTATGTACTTTGATCAGCCAAAGAGAAATAGGTATACTCAAGATGTTTTCATGGTCACCAATTCTATTAATCCGAAAATTGTTGATGTAGTAAACATAATTATTGAATATACATAAGTAATTATAGGTATGAAAAAATTAAGCTTTGAACACGTACTGAGTACACAAGAAAAAAAGAATTAAAATATGTGCATGTTAAAACGATTTTTTTTTTATTTTGATAATTCCTCTTATTTTACTACGAATTGAAATTGATGTGATTTCCAATTTTATATTTAAAAGTCATCAAGTATCTGTAAATTGAGCTTTAATAGAATATTGTACGTGGGTTGCTAAATCTAATATTTAATATAATAAAAAAAAAAACTTATAACTACAAATCTGCTTACATATACGTGTTTTTTTCACAATACAATTTTATGTATTCAAATTAATTCGATGAATATTTAATAGTGTGTCATTGACTTACGACGACACTATAATACAATAAGTACAATAACACTTGACTATATTTTTTTTTATGTTCTAATACTATGTATTACACATACATATATGTACCTAGCTCATTGTACAATTGAACATGTACGTACATTGTACATTGCCTCACAAATATATACTTCCTGGAATTTGGTACTCAAAAATAAAATAAAAATATTTTAAATAACTTGATTAAGTTAAGTGTTTGCATACTACATACATAGGTAGTTAGTTTTAAAAGGACAAAAAAAAAATAGTTACATAATTGTAAAATGTTTAGAGATGAAGCAACAAGAATAATTAATTATCCATCAAAAGGTAAGTTAATAGCCTACCTAGTAATAACTGCAAATCCAAAAAATTAAAACCCTAAAAAAATGCTTCCCTTGTTAAAATTTAAAAATTGCATTACCAAATTATTGAAACTTTTTAACTTTTACCTCATATTTTTTTAATTTTAATTTAACAATTGCAGTCATTCTGACGTGTATAGATAAAGGGAATATGTGTGTCACTATTTATTACAGCTTCCTCTGTGAAAAAGCTCACGCTTCGCCTCTGATATATAAATATAGACGATCTATAGACGATTTAGTTAATTTTATCGAAAGGATGCATAGGTAGTTAGTTTTAAAAGGACAAAAAAAAATAGTTACATAATTGTAAAATGTTTAGAGATGAAGCAACAAGAATAATTAATTATCCATCAAAAGGTAAGTTAATAGCCTACCTAGTAATAACTGCAAATCCAAAAAATTAAAACCCTAAAAAAATGCTTCCCTTGTTAAAATTTAAAAATTGCATTACCAAATTATTGAAACTTTTTAACTTTTACCTCATATTTTTTTAATTTTAATTTAACAATTGCAGTCATTCTGACGTGTATAGATAAAGGGAATATGTGTGTCACTATTTATTACAGCTTCCTCTGTGAAAAAGCTCACGCTTCGCCTCTGATATATAAATATAGACGATTTAGTTAATTTTATCGAAAGGATGTTATGATTTAATTCAATATAATAAAAATAAAGAACATATTCGTCCCTATTAAAGCGCTAATTTGGTCAATTCTTACGATCGATGTTATTACAGTTATTTATATCCATACATAGTTGAACTTTTTGTGGCTTAATAACTCTTTAACGGGTCTAGTGCTGGAAGAAAAATCGAAAATACCAAAAATAATTTGAATTAAATTAATAATGCCAAGGTTACTGAAGTTTGTATACCTACTTTTATACACATATTGTATTTATCCTGTTGAATGTAAATATCTATAGCCACTGATTATATATTCATCATCAAGCACACCAGTAACACAGTAATAAGTTGTATAATATATAGTAAGTTAAGTATACGAATAAGATAATCTCTTTTCAAGTTCAGGCGCTTTTTTTTTTTTTAATTAAGAATAGAAAACACAAAAAGTTAATAATAGACACTGATGCTATTATAATCAAGCACTTTATTTCTTGTCTAGAAAGATATATACAATACATACTATACTTCTTATATACATTAATGTACATATACTTACATAAAAGTGTTATAAAGAGTCACATGTGTTATTCATATTTTAATTTTACCATTTAAGTCTATAATAGTGATTTGGCGGCATCCTTTTGTATAAGACATATTTCATTAAGAGACACTATAATAAATAATAATCTGTTACTCAAATTGTATACCGTTTTTGGTCAATTTAATAGACTCGCGAATAAAATATCGAAATAGTATTGTTAAGTTGATTTTTTTTTATTCATTTTATTTCAACATTCATTCATTTTATAATAATTTTACTGTAATAAGTATATGGATACATTTTGTATATAAATATGTATGTAAAAGATCTATCAATATATGTAAATTTTTAGCGTGATACAATGATATTTACATTTAGTTCGCTATATATACCCAAGCAGTAGAAGGAAGTATTTTGACGGTCCTAAGACCGCTTAATTTTTATACCCGTATGATGTTATTCAAGGGTATTATAACTTTGGTAAAGAGTTTGTAACGCCCCTTAATACCTATCGTAGAAAAAAAATTTCAACACCATTGTCTTTCTCGTGGAATTCTAAGTCGAAATATGCATGTTCGTCCGTCTGTCCGTTATCAAGATTCCAGCCAAACGGCTGAAGCTAGAAAGCTGAAATTTTGATAGTTTATTATGTAGTCCTAGGGTAAGATCTCTATTGTTTTTGGAGCAAATCGGACACAAAATAGGGAAAGCTGTGGTACAGCGTGCACCTAATTTTGATATAAATCATTCATTTACTCGAAAGTTATTTGAAATGTAGAAAAAATGAATATGACAACAATTATAGAGAATACAAAAATGAAGATTTCATTCATAGATCAAAAAGTTATACGACCTTCCGTTATGGCGCTGCAATCAATTTTATTGAATTTTTATCGTTTTTAATCATTTACTCAAAAAGTATTTAGATTACGGAAAAAATGAATATAACAAAAATGATAGAGAATAAAAAAATTAAGATTTCATTCATAGACTAAAAAGTTTCACGAAATACCGTTATGGCGCTGCAATCAATTTTATGTCATTTCTAAAGTTCTAATCATTTGTATGATTATTATATTTATTGTACAGACAAAATAGACACGGACAAAGTTGTAAATAATAAACAAGTACTCATACAGGTATATTATAATCGGCGTAGCCAATTTTTCCTTCTTTACTGTTTTTTTAAATTTTACATAAATCTGTAACTAAAAAGTAAAATATGATACTTCAGTAAAATAATAATGCTGCTTAGGTATAAACATTGCTGCTTAGCTATGAACATTGAACATAGATTAGATTAATTAGATTAGAAAGACAGTCATGACCAAATTTAACTAAGAAATTTTTTGGTCATTTTTAGTTATACATACTTACATAAGTATAAATTTTTCTTGCAGTTTTCATAAATCTAGTAGATATATTTATTACCCTCTTCTGTTCTATATTCACACATATCTGTGTATATGTATTTAAATTTTTTATATACCTAACCTATGTACCTATGTAGTTAAAGACTTATTACCTTTTTGTATGGAAGAAATTTATATTTATTAATTTTTCGTCTGTTATATCAGTATTTTCACATCATAAATTGTTATATAATTGAAATCGATGTCATGACATTTATTTTTATTTTTTCAAATGACATCAAAGTACCTACCTACATGCATACTTATTATAATTTATTATGCGAATTGCTTCACAACTATTAAAAAAAACCCTTTATACTGAAATTAGACAGAGAAATTAGTTCTGGTTATCAGATTTAGGATAACACTTTACATGATAATTCATAACTAGTTATTTAACGTACATTAGTACATAAGCATTTCAATTTCCAAACCAATGATTTAAACTTGTAGGTATACAATTTTCATTAAATTTAACTCCTGCAATGACGTTTAAAATCTAATCCATTGGCAGATTTGATATTCAGTCAAACTTTTCAAATTGTCCTCAACTAAATAAAGGAATAATATATCGATCAGTTAAAAACTTTGTAGGTACTATGTATTAAGTATATGTATAGAAATAATCTTAATCTTACATTCATTCATTTAATATGAAAATTGTAATATTTTTGTGAAATAAATTCTGTGGAACTTTGAAAACTTTGTAAACAAATCCGGGAGGGAAAAAATATAGAAAAATGTCAACAACAGCAGCTCTAAATTACAAGCAAATTTAGATGGGCATATTAAATCCAATTAAAATCCTGAAACATTAAATTGGACCGGAAAAATATTAATTTAAAAAACAAAATTTAATTTCAGTTAAAATACCTTTTGCCAGCAAATTTTACACTGTAACTGGAGAAGAGGGAACATTTACCATTTACCATTACGAATGAGCATTTTTATATCTGTCATCTTCCATAATATTTATAAAGCTAAAGCCAGGAAAACATAATGGGTGGTGTTTACAATATTCTGTTTTGAATAAATTTGTTTATGGCCATTTTTGTTTTGTTTTGTTATAACAGCAATTTTTAATGAGGGAAAAATGACTATACGATGGAACATGGAAGTGTAAAGATATTTTAAAGAAGAAAACTTGAACAACAAACTCAATCTAGCGAGTTATCTAGTCTAGAAGTATGTACTTATAAAGATTTTTTTTACAAAATATTAACTTATAAAGAAAAGTTGTAATTAAGAAAATTCTTTTATGATATACCCTTTAAATCACCTGTAATTCACGTAAAATACATATCTACATATATGTATATACGTTATGCGTATATTTGTGTTCGTAAATAACCATTAACCTTATTTTTTATTGCATGTTCATCATTAGCTCTAAATGTTTTCGGCTACTATGCTTAGTGCTTAAGTCACAGGAATTATACTTTGCCATGTAATAATCAGACCTTGTTTTTGTACATACACATACATATTACATAGCTATTCCTACAAACGTTAACCGTACCAATATTCACATTTAAGCAGCAAAACCCTTTCAAGCTAATGTTTCCATATTTTTTTGGTCATAATATAGAACGACCTTCAGGTGAATATATTGACTTAATTTTTGGATGGACATTTGTTGTTCGTGATGTCCATTCAAAATACTTTGGCATTTCGCCTCTTTATTGTTATTGCCTATTTCCGTTTCCCCACAACAACATAAATATCCACTGTACCCTACGATATGTAGGTATACTCGAAGGTCTACCTTATAGAGATGAAGATTTCAAGATATAAAAAGAAATATAATGCCATAAAAAGAATGCTACAATTTTTCACTATTGTATAGTGATGCCATTGCTTAATGATGATTGTTGAACATATTTCGTAAATGTAGGTAAAAATGACTAGAAATATGACATTAAAGATAATGTTATGATAAAAAAAAAATAATCTCAATTAGTCTTGTCTCGATAAAAATGAAAGCAAATTTATAAACTGTTGTTTTTGTCTTATGAATATTACATTTTTATTATAAATTCTTATCTATAATGAGTTGAGTAATTGTTGTTTCCCAATAAAAATGACAAATTAACCAAAAATGTATTTTAAATCATATTTAAGAATACCCACGTAATTTTGATAATAAAATTGTATGTTGATTGTAAAATATTAATCATAAAAAATTGTTTGATTTGCTAGTGTTAAGTTTTGCGCATAACTCATAAAAATTTCATTACAATAAACTCATTAATCAATTTTTGACATTTATAAGTTCCTTTTGTTTTGCCGAAATTATTAACTATAACTACTTATCATCTTGTTTTTGTTTTGTTATGTTTTTTTAAGTAACATACGTACATATATTAGACGTAGTATTTAATTAGGATATTAAATAAAAAAAAAACCTATAACATCATTAATTAATGGAAGTAAGTATATATTTAAAAAAAAAAACTATATTAAAGACAGCCAATTAATATAACTATAACAGCTGAGTCGGCCATATTGTTAGGAAATAAGAATTGTAACTACCAATTTGTAATTCTTTTGGAACGTGAATAAAATTCAATATGTTTGAGAAATTCGTTTTAGTTTGCCCTGTAATTGTACAGGGTGATCCAATTCGGAGATTTCTATGTTGGCAGCACTGTAAATCAGACAGCTGTCAATAATCACCAGTGTTCAAAGTGTCAGATATGTTCGAATAATAAAAAAATTCCGAAGATATCCTTAAATTCGTGTTTTTTTTCTTTAAATTCGAAAACTGAAGTTGAATTATTTTTTATTATTAGGTTATGTATACAATCAAGGATTCGGTTAATTCAAACAATTTAATTAGGCACTTTGGTATTTCTGAAATATTTCATAATATCTATTCATCTGGCAAAATACTATAAAAAGGCATTTGGATTTTTTTTCGATTGGTATACTGACACGCCCTAACGAACTCTAGAAATTAGAAAATAAAAAAAAATAGTATAACTACATACATACATACTTTTAAGATTATAAATAAAAGATATAACAAACAGATTTTTATATAATCATAGAGAGGATTTTGTTTGTCTGATGAAATCGAACATGTGCTCTTACAAATAAACAATTTCAATTCAATAGCTAATTTATGCCGAGTTCACACACTTCTTGTTATTTTGATTCAGCCAACAAATGAAAAGTCTGAACTTTGTTTGTAAAATCATGTTTGATGAAAAGAAAAAAATAAATAAGTATCTCCAAAAAAAAAAAACACAAAATGAAATGACCAATACCTACTATAAAACCAGCTGACATAAAATCCCAACATATTTCAAATGTTCATACAATTACCATAATTGCCCAATGAGATGGACCACAGTACACAATAATATTGTTTTGGCCAAAGCACAGTGCAATTTGATTGCGTTAATTTGATTGTTTTTTTTTTGCATTCATTATTTGAATTACTGAGACTTGAACACCCTTTAATTTTTAGAACATCCGATTTCATGTCTAAAATCTGTTATACATTCACAGTAAAAGTATATGTAGAGGGGACAATATTGAAATTAGGATTTCCGTTTGAGCATGGAATGAACTTCCTTGCAAATGAAAAAAGTACATTGAATATTGTACGATTTACCGTCTTTATTATTGGTTTTATATACGGCAGTAGCGACAAATACTTTTGGTTATTTTTAGCTTATAGTATATTTATCGTAACGAATATCTTTGTGTTTTAAATTTTGTTAAAATAAAAAATTAAACGTCATGACTCAGTGTTATCAGTAAAAATTAAATCATCAAACAGAAACAAGCAAAAAGGAAATATGCCCCCATTTATCGAACGCTACTGGTTTATTGCTCATTCGTATCCCAAATTACATTATGTAAATTATGTATTTATCGATTTTGAAAATATGATAAAAATTCAATGACTTTCCAACAAATCCACAACATACTTATCCATATACAAATACTTAGGTACATATACAGACTTATGTACAATCGACGACAAATTATATACACAAAATTAAAGATGTTAAATTATTCCGAGTTAAATTGAGCCAATAAAAAAAAATTTAATGAAAAAAAAGAGGTTCATAAGCACAGTTTCATTTAAATGGCCACTGTGGTCAGGTATTTTACGAAAAATTCCAATGGTAAGGTAATCGATCATTTCTCAAGTCTCTCTCCGTTGCTTGAGTCTTAACCAACAAGAACAGGTCTTAATATTACGATAGTAATCAAGTCGGCACATATTATGGTATGAAATATGTATTTTTGCTTGAAATATGTATGTATTAGTGTTGAATGCAGCAGCCTAAGTATAGAAATAATAATGCAAACATTGGTAAAAATAAAAATCTGTGTATTTTAAAAATTGCAGGTAAATAGCAATATGAAGGATAAACAAGCATAATAACAATATCAAAGTGATCGATTTATCTTATAGACTAGGTACCCACTAATACTAACTAAACCACAAAGTAACCCATTTCTAAGAATTTCAATTCGTCTAATAATAATATAATAAATATCATGTTATAATAATAATAATGATAATAATAATAATAAGTGCCATTGCCTTAAGTAAACACAATTATTTTTTTCGTATTATACATACATAGGTACCTACATACTTAACAGTGAATAAAATAGGTAGGTACTTACATACATATATAAAAGAGCATTTCTTCTTTTTGTTTTGCATTTTTTTTTTAGCATCTTTAATTTACCTATAATGCTCAGCGTGCATTCGAAGGTGCATATTACACAGCAAAACAATCCAGAACATGCGTGCTGAAATTCCCATCATTTGCATACCATTAAAACACCTTGGCAACAAGAACAATAAAAATCTAAGGTCAAAAACCGAAACGTAGACTTAAATCATTATATTTAGATGTGCTAGCAAAGTGCATTCTCAAATGGAAAATTAAAGTCAAAGATAATGTTCTGTACTTATGTTTATTACTAATGGCATAAATGTTTTTGTAGATAGAAAGTTTTAGCGTTTTTAGGTGACATGTTTTGTAATCGTGTATTAAAATAGTAGGAAGATATTTTGAAATATTTAATATAACTTAAGTTGACTTTTTTTTAGTAAAGTATTTATCTTTTGAATTATTGCAGGGTATTTTAATTTGGATAAAATAATTAGTCGTTGTTTTTGATAGATGCACTTAAAAAAATATCAGTTATTCATACTTATATGTATCTACCTACACTACATTAAATACTAATTTGTCACCGAGTGACGTCATGCGCAGAACAATCCAGAATGTAACTGCTAATGATAATATCTTGTACATATTTATATATATATATATACATAAGAATCATGCATCTTTATAATGTGAATTATTTATGGAAAGAAAGTTCGAAGGAGCAAGAATATTCTCGAGTAAGAAACAAAGAAACTAATATAATTGTTAATAGAAAATGTCAGAATATTAAGATTCGTAAGGAATACACGTTCGAATGCAGATTGTTTTGGTCCAATTGTGGTACAATGGAAGGTGAAGGTCAAATGCAAAATAAAAGAGATTTTTTTTATATGAATATTATTTTTAGATTACAAATTCTTTCACTTCACCCACTTCACATGATTTGAAAATGATCATAAAAATATGCAATTTGTCAATTTGCACCTTCTAGAATCTAGATAGATGTATGTATATAATAATATTATTGTTAGTTGTCATATAATTATACATATACATACAGTGGTGTGCAATGAAATAAGTGTAAGGCATATTTTGTATGAAAAAGTCGAAATTCAGTAATTTCTCCTACTAGTTGGGATTGATATCTAAGAAATTTAAATGCTATAAAATACCTCATTAAAACCAAAAATGAAAGAAATCTATTACTTCATAACTTTAAAAATTGCATTCCAAAGTGAAACAAATAATTCACATATTTAGTTTGTGGTTTTAATTAGGCATTTCGTAGCATTTAATTTCACACTTATTATTTTGCACAACGCCAACTCCTTCCCAACTTTTGCAACTGTCGTTATTTCCAGTCCATATTTTCAGAAAATATTAGCATTTAAAAATAAAGAATATCGGCATTCATAGATTTCTCAGATATCAATCCCAGCAAGTAGGAGAAATTGGTGAATTTCGACTTTTTCATACAAAATATGCCTTACACTTATTTTTTTTGCACACCACTGTATATGTACGATTGTACGTATACTAAAAATAAAGTTTAATTCACACAACTCAAACAGCCGAGCATCATTAAATTAAGAACAAGAATACAACGTTAATTTGTTGGTCGTATTTCGTATTAATGTCCTACATACAAAAAAGATGTTTGAAATGTATACTCTTTAATTGTTTCATATAGAAAAAGCCTGCCCTTTCACATAGAATAAAAAAGATTTTGATGAAAATAACATGATACGCTGCTATATAATAGAAATTTTTTGTTCATAAATTTTATATGCCTCGTCATCTTTTTTTGACGGATAAATTTTATATTTGCCCGCCAGTACACTTACGTACTACACCTCTTACCGGTTTTTTTTTTCTTTTGCTTTTGTTGTTTTTTTTTTCTTTTTTTTCTAAATTAAAATTGGACAACTTTAAAAGTATTACATCAGCCAATTCCTTATGATGATTGTCTTTCACTTTCTTTCCTTAAAGTCGTTAATTTCACACAATTTAAACCGCAAAAATTAAATGAAAATATGAGAAAATTATTTTGCTACATGTAAAATGGGAACCGCAGCAATTAATTAAAAGCATTAATTAGCAAAAGATGCTTAGGCAGCACGAATAAGAATTAGACATTAAACGCTATATAGCAATAAAGCATAAATAATACAGATACATACATTATATAGAGATAAGTATGTACATATGTAAGTAGCAACAATGTACATATACATTAAAGATTAAAGTAGAAGAGGTAATATTTTCGAGAGGTATTTGGGTTCTTTTACAAAAAAAAATTTACTTAATTAAGCAATAAAATTATGTGTCTTAATGAAACGCTTATAGGAGTTAGATCTCGCAGGATTTTAAGTGTCATAATGAACATAATTAGGAATTACTTTCATTTATTTTTATTAAAGGTTTTTTTTTTATTAATTATATTTACAGAATGTTTAACAACATGAGTCTAAAGTATTGATCAGATGATACTTTCATAGTTTATATTTTCAAAAAATTGATAATGGGCCGTAAATTTATTTCTAATTCTGGGTTATTAAAACAATTTGTTGATATAATCTAGCATCTTTTTGTTCTTCTTCCTAGGGCGCTACAACGTGATCTACATTTTGGTCTACTCAAAAAGCATTCACAGCGGTTTTTTTTGGTTACAATGTGTGGTCAAACCATTAACCCTAATTCGGATTTTTTTTTGGGAATATTCCAATTGAAAATACTCTTCTAAAAAAATTGCCAAATTCCACAAATTCTTACACTTCAACTCTCAACTAGCAGTTATTCCTTGAAATGATGCCCTAGACATATTTTAAGTGTAATCCAAACCGACTTAACCAAGGTTCAAACTCCGTACGAGAAAAAAACACTAAATAATTTCCTCCCAGACAGGGATCGAACCCGTGACCTCCCGTTCCAAAGGCATTACCACTACCACTGAGCCTGAGATAAATGTGATGAAATGGTCGATTAGAAACCGTTATCAATATCCAATGAAAGAAGAATCATTTGAAAATAATTAAACAGCAAGTACCTACATAATTCTTTTAACATAAATTACTACTTGAAACCCACCACTGCCTTTTCTCTAGATTTAGTAGTTGGGCGCCACATACGGTACCAATTATATATCTTTATTTCATTAATTTGTCAATCAGAAATTCCAAAAATTTTTTGTTGTTGCCATAATTAAATTATAGTGAAAAAAGTGTCAGTTACTTGATTGCCATCTTGCATATACATACTTATGTATATTTAAGCTATTTATTTTGTCTTTCCATCATTTATCTACATGTTTCATCATATATACTAATGACGCCAATAGCGTTTTTTGTTATTGTTCTCTTATCGAATCAGTCTCAAGATAATTTACAAGACAATTGAATTTATTCCAACAAAAATAAGTTACTTTGCTGTAATTGAATAAAAAATATAAAAAAATTGTCACTATATACATATGAATGTGGCATTTTAATTGAATTTTATTTTAAGCTCTATGAACTTTGGCTGAGCTGTGAGCTGTTGGCTATAACACAATGTAATATTTTGTATTGGTATTGGCTGACGGTGGTTTGTAATATATTCTGAGGACATACAATGGAATTTTTGTTATTAGAAGTATTGAAATGCCATCATTGATCAACTAAAATCAATAAAGCTCAATCAATCAAGATTTATGAATCCGTTGACACGTATTCAGCATACTCATACATGGAATATTATAAAATCGATATTATTTAGCCATATTTTCAGTTTGTATAATCGTATTACACAGTAAGTAAGTATGTATATTGCTTGTCTACCTTCAATATACTGGTGATTAATGTGTATGGGAAAACACCTTTTAGTTAATATAAAGAAAATATATTTCCCAAAACATATCTGCACAATGTTCTGGCATTAGCGTTATATTGAAATAAATATTTTTAGGCATAAACAACTTCTGTGCCAACAGAATATCGTACAGTATTTCTGAAGAGAAAAAAAAACAGTTAGAAATATATACATACACGTACATATGTATGTACATAATATATGATTGGCTTGCGCTTGCCTATATCTATCCTTATATGAAAATTCTCAAGTAAAAATGTTCTTTATTATTGTTTTACTGAATTGACAAAGTTTGACGAAGTTAAAATATAGCAAATGTTTTCCAAACATATTTTTTTTTTAACCAGACTGCTAAAACTAAATACATTTTTACAAATAACATTACATACTCGTATACTTATTACTTTTATATTAAATAAAGCAAATACCTATCAGCACAACAACAGCGGGAAAATTCTTAACGTTTTTCTTTATGTCAAATTTATTATGAAGGTCATCTTGATAACACTTATTGTTGAGTTTGTCGCGGTTACTTTGATACCATTAGAATTCAATTTGTTATTTTAATTGTTTAAAAGGTGCTTTCGTATTGATTTAATATTTTGATTAAAGAAAGGTGTAGCTATAGGTATATAGTTAGGTACGTCTATTTAACTATACCTTTATATATATATATATATATATATATATACTTATACATCGATAGATGAATATAAAAATTATGGGTATACTCAGTTTGGCGTTATATGATTTTGATAATTCAAAGTCATTGTCATTTTTAATTAATTGTCCCGCGAAAAGAGAGATTAAATACCACGGATGAATTGTTTTTAAGTAGGCAGGTAGATACTTACCTCTCTATATAGAAATAATTGATAAATTCTGTTTTTCATCGTGACCGAACAGTTTTGAGATAATATTTTTGGCGATTAATTCTCAAGTGATTTGAATAAAAACTCTTAATACTAAAAATCACGATAGTCGCACAACAATACATTATGACTCATATTAGCGTTTGATTCTAATCTTCACCAATCAGTAGGTTACATATATTGTATATATGTATGTAAGTACTTATTGTGTATTTGAATGCTATTCCATATTTACTTAAAAAAAAAATTGTTAAAGACATTTCTTTCTTGGAAAGTCCTTTTTCATCCAATGGGTGGGGCTATAAAACTCGTTAAGTATGATGAATAAATGTATTGAATTTAAGTATGAGTATTATAGTTTGAAAATTATTATGTTAGCATTTCAAAAAATATGACCATAGTTCAACAAAATAAGTCGATATATAAACTTGGCGGAAAAATTCTAGATTTGTAAATTATTCTAACTTGAAACCCCGTTTTTAGGAGTGATAGAAGATGTCCCAATGTCATATATATGTATAGGAATATAAGTTTTCTAAGATCCTGTCATTTGCACATAAATATTACTGAAAAAACTTAAAATTGAAATATTAATATTTCAATAGACCAAGTCTTTTAAGGTAACTATAAATATATAAATTATTCCGACTGTACTGCAAATAATATAGACTCAAACCTGTTTTTGTGCGGTGGATAGGGACCGCATAAGAAAAAATGTACTAGGCATTTTTAATTTTTCGCAAAAAAATTTCTCATACCGCATAAAAAAATATCGCACAAAAAAAGACCGCACAAAAACAGGTTTTACTGTACATATTTTAGTTAGCCCTTCTTAATATACCTGCTGGGACGGAAAAACAATTTTCACTTAATGGAAGATAATATTTCCGCGGAACATTTGAATAACTATTCCTAGGGATTATTATTTTATCTTAAGATTATTCAACTATTCATGCCTATATATCCTTACATACCCTTACATATATGTATGTATAATAGGAGCATTACCTTAGGAGTTTACATGATACAGACATATATGTATAATAAACTCATGGAAATTGATTTTTAATGTGCATAATATTATTTAATGACTTCCTAAACCTAAAATTATCTTATTTTCCTATGCATTGTACTCCATCCAAGCAATCACAATTCCATCCTGTCAGGTCATACATCCAGTTGGAACTGAAAATGTACATATGTATGCAAGTATGTAAGTATATACACATGCATGCATACAATATACGGCATATTTTCAAGAGTTAAGTACCTGCATATTGATTTCTCTGGATAGTAATTTACTTCTTGTTTTAAACCACAAATTCTTTACTTTTTGTAATAAGAATTAAGTATTTTATGTTATTACTCAATAATTCATTATCCTTGTTCATTTATTGATTATTTAGAGTTGGGCTCATCATCCTATATCGTTACAAACGATCTCATACTGTGCGTGCAAAATTAAAGACGAGACTCGCACTCCTAAGGTGAACCGTAAATCAATAATAAAATGGAATATTATAAAAACAACCGCATATTAATACCAAAGTATATGTATTTTCATTAAAAGTTAAATATTCAACGAAAATATTTTTATTTTTATCGATTTTTATCCGTTCAGAACACGCCATCGCACTTCTCCGTTTCTTCCCCATATAATAAATAAAATGGTACTAGAGTTTTATTCCATGACATTGGTGACCCCTTATATTTATTATATAAAATCTATCTCTCTGTGTATTATAGCTGGCAGACCATTGAACACAAAGGATACCGAACACAACAAACATACATACATATATATGTACAACATATTTATTTATCGACCTTATTTGTCTCTATCCCAACAAACAATAAATAAGAGTTACTATAACTATGTATACAAAAATACGAGTACATACCCAGTAACGAAAACAATTATCCAATTATTCTGTGCGACGTATCCAATTTAATCCATGTCTGATGTATTAGAGTACATGCAACATTGATGATGCTGATGATCGGCTGGAATTTGTTTTGTAACTAGCTATATATCCACAAAATCTTCAATTAACGTATCACGAGAACCTCTATTTACTTTACCTCAATATTATTCACTTTAGGCTTTAGGTATAAGAAATTATTTGCAATGACCATTCACTTGATGTGCCTTTTTCTTTAACACAAATATATGTACACCCAGAAAGTATAGTATTATCGCTATACAAAACAAAACCGTTATCTGCAGCAGAAGGACCGTAATTTCCGAATTATTTACTTACATTAAAATAAAATAAATTTCTCTTTACACAAATCTACACTAAGTATTATATATATATACAGTACACAATAAAGCTCAGAATAATCCTATAAATGGCAGGCAGGATTTTACCACTAAAATATAGTCCAGCCGGGGTCACTAAGAGTATCTTTTGGATTCGAAATTCCTACTATTGCAAAAATATGTACAGTATGACTATGGTCAAATGATTTTTTGCACGTTGCACTGCACTAACCCAAATAAAATTCTTCACTTTGGAACTGTTATGTCCAAAACAACAAGAAGAGATACCTACTATCGATTTTTGACATATGTACAACAAAAAAGATTTTCTACAGTGAAAATTTTTCCCCAAAAAAAAAAAAATATGTATAGAAAAACACAGATTTAACTTTCAAACGAACGCGTCTACATTAAAATAACCACGACAGTCCAACTTCGACTGATTGTCTGACTGAATGAACGATGAACACTCAGCACTCACTACACCACTCTACCAGTATGCGCATACATAGATTTGTTTCACTATACAATGCTGATTATGAGCAGTAGTGCAGTACAATATGATGTGCGTGCAATAAGGCAAACCATATTTTTGAATGAATCAATAGAAAGAGTACATTGTTGAGTATATTTTCTCTAAATTCTCTGCAGTCTCTAGGAAAAAATGTAAATAAATTTTAAAGCATCCACAAAATTATACTTAGTTGGTAGTTCGATACTTTTGGGATCTGTTCAGTCATGTTCAGCCCCATATACCCGATCTTTATACCAGTATGATGTTAATCAAAGGGCATTATAACTTTTGTAGGGAGTTTGTTACGCTTAATATTCATCGTAGAAATTTTTTTTTAACACAATTGTCATTCTCGTGAAATTCTAAGTCGAACTATGCGAACGATGCGAATAATCCGTCCGTCCGTCTGTTTGTGATCAAGATTTCGGCCAAACGGCTGAAGCTAAAAAACTGCAATTTTTACAGTTTAGTATGTAGTACTAAAATAAGATCTCTATTGTTTTTTGAGCAAATCGAGCAAGGTTTAGGGGAGGCTGTGGTACACTGGCACATTATTTTGATAAAAACCATTCATTCAAGACAGCAAGTATAGAGAGTACAAAAATTTCTTACATAGATCAAAAAGCTCTACGACATACCGTTATGGAGCTGCAATCAATTTTATGTAATTTCTAAGGTTTTTAATTATTTACTCAAAAAATATTTGCTGGACCATTAGACATTCATTTTTTTCGTTTTTGTCCATTTTTTTTGCGTTCCAGGGGCCGGTTACCACTGAATTGGTATGTAAAATTGAGTAAATAAAAGTAAAAATATTTTTTACAAAAATTAAAAAGGCAATATTTGTTTTATTAAAATAACATTTAATTTAAGAAAAAACAACAAATTGAAAATTGATAAATAAATAATTTAGGTAATTTTAAATTCTTAAATATTTTTTGTGTGATTGCACATTACTGGGTAAACGAATAACTATGAACAAAAAATTAAAATAAACGACATTTGCAAAACCATTTGCCTTTTGAAAATTCTCCACTGAACAAAAATATTTTTGTGTAGATTTTGTCCACCTTGCCAAATTTCTTCAGGAGATATTTGATCCATATTGAATTTTGAAACGCAAAAACTGGCAAGACTTCTCTTTAGAATAGAATTAATTTGTATATGTAGAAGCCAAAAACGCTGTATACCCCTTCGTAACTATAAATATATGTACCAGCTTTTTACTCCATTTTCTGTTAAGACAAAATTAAAGGTGTTTTCTGCGCAACTGATAACAATTGGTTCCTAAAATGAAATAAACATTTCTTTAAGTTACATTGACCTAACTATACAGAAGAGACAAGCGCAAAACAATATTTTAAAAAGTAAAAGAAATAAATATTATCTATTATTATTATCTATTTTTTTTTTATCTATTTATTATAATATTCTAGTGTTAAAAGAAAGTTTTTTTGAGTCTCAAGCTCTAAACCTTAATTCACATCTTGTGTTTTATTTGTTAATCTGTTTGGATTCTAATAAAACTACTTCTTTTCTCTTTCAAAGGTACAATTATTTTTATTTTTTATGACTACTGGAGTCGCTTATCTATGTAGTCTGTTGTTTTTGTTGTTTTCAAATCTATTTTTCAAATATCCCTTAGAAGGGACAGTAATGAAAAGGTTGATTTTACAATTATGTAAAATGTAGGTAACTTTTGTTAATTGCACACATTGAACACCCAAACAGGACGTCACTGATAGTTACTAGTATTTCATTCTGCTATATAACAATAATCCATATTATCCATTATTATACTGGATAACAATGTGCCTCCAGACGCAATAAGAATAATTTACAATTTATTTATTTCGGTATAGATTTATCTAATATCTAATTGAATTTAGATCTCTTCCTTATCCTCCTCCTATAATCCTACATATGTACATATGTACATATATGCATTTGTGCATATATAAGATAATTATACAAAAACAAAGAGAACAATTAAAGAACACATCGCCTAGCTAAAGCCATTAACGAAATCCATAAGCCATAATTTTCATTCGTGACTAGACATGGCGCATCATCGTGCAAGACCGTTTGTAGAAAAATTCCCTTTGCTTGCATTTCTTTTTTCCATGTTTTCCTTTTGTACTTTATAGGCAATCTGCTTGATGCATTTTATTTTGCACAAACAAATACACCATCAAGCTGCTGAAGCTGCTGTTATGGAACTCATCTTCTTCTTTATACAAAGGCCTGGCCTGTGTGTGTATCAACCAACCATCATCATCATCATCATCATCATCATCATCATCATCATGAGATATTTTGCTTATAGATACATATATGTACATATGTAGTACATAGAATAGATAGAGATTAGTTATTTATATGGTTTTATACACACATTTTTGTGCTTGTATGGTCGGTCGGCATGCCGTTTTGTTGTCGTTTGCCACAGAGCTCGCTTGATGAAATAAGTGGAAGAACGCAATGCAGTTCATGACAAAAGATTGCATAAAAGCACAGACAGTGAGTGCATACACCTTTATGGATTTTCTTTTTATTGGATGAATATGGAAAATAATGCAGAAAAAGCAAAAAAATAAATATAAAAAGAATTCTATGACATGATGAAGGAAAACTGGAGTTTATAAACCATCAAAATGTTTTTGATCAGAGGGTTAGAGATGTTTACGTGGTAAAATTGTGTTTCTGTAAAGAAGCACCTACAGTCTACACCTACAGTCTACACCTACATACATACATATATGAAAAATTCAAGGAAAATTCAGTGTGAAAATTATTATAGAAATATATAGAAATATATACTGAACATAAGACAAAATATTAGTAAACTTTCGACCTGAATAATATAGATGTACATAAGTATGTATGTATGTACATGTACAATTATGTATTTTGTAACTGCCACTAACAACATTTGTTCGAATTTTATCTCGATTACGGGAAAAGTCTAATTTCGAATTCAATTTTTATTAGAATTGTAATTGATTTTTAGACGATGTAATTGATTTATAAACTCGATTGAAATATCTCCTATTCGTTAATTTATGTTGATATGGAAATTCCATTATTGGATTCTCCATGTTAGATTTCCAAAAGATATTATTATTAGTTGGAATTGCCAATGTTATTAGCCCTCCACTACATTGTGTATCACGCTTTTTATTTTCTGACAAATAAATAAAATTTAACGCATTCTCTATTCTTATTCTTTAAAATAATGTCAGAGTCGTCTTTGTATTGTTTTTTACCTTTAATAAATAAAGTTTTGTGTTGCTTCGCGAAAATTTACAAATGAAATAAATAGATAAATAAACAAGTGGTGAATTATTATAGATGTTACTTATAATTCATTATATTATGATATCAAAGTAAATTTAAGTTCTAGGTGCCCTTCTATAGATAATGGGGTTTAGCATTTTATGTATCGCAGGTGATACATCATGCTTATTTCCCACCCAGATGCTTTTAGATTATTTTTTATTAATTTTCCTTGTTTCAATTTGTCTTTTGCCATTAAAATACAATTTTTTTAATAAAATACAGAAATTCATGCAGTGTAGGGTTAAGCACATAATTACTATGTAACAAAAACGGTTTTTTTTAATTTTTATCAAAGTCATTTAAAATCTAATATTATCAGGGAGCGATACCTGGCAGATCACTACCATCATTGACAGATTTCCAAAATGCCTCGGGGGGACAGAAGATTTTTGGTATATTGTGTGAGATCACAATTCATATCTTAATAAGACCATCTTCAAAATTACGTGATTTCAGTCAGAATGATTCGTTTGGGAAGTAAGATATTGCACAAAGCATCTACATATTTATCTTGGTTCTCTTACTGTATTTGGACCAATTTATTTTTCTATTTTTAATTTTTTTTTTGTAAGGGGACATTTTAGTATAGAAGGGGAACGGGGGGATTTCGAGGCTAATGGGGGACGTCTGGCATCCCTGTTTTATTAAACGTCTGGAAATTAAACTGGAATTGGCCAGTTACCTTAAGAAAAGATACAGAGAATAAAGTAATGTGGAAAGTTATGTGGTAAGTAACAGAAAAACCAGTGATACAGCTGATCACGGCCGGTTCTGCCATATGTGCAAGGTGTGCACCGCACACGGGCGGTTACAATAAGGGCGGCCAAAATCTATTCTGTCGACTATGTAATACTTTTATATTACTTTTACTTTTACTAAAAACTAAATTATATTTCTTAAGTTTTTTAAATTTTATCATTTTATCATACCAATTTTGTATTTGAAGACTTCAGTTGTTATATTAAGCTGTAACGTAGCGTGGATTTTATTTTTGCCTATATGTGCTATCAACCTCTAATATTCCTACTATAATCCACATAACTCCCTTAATTGTTAAAATATTTTTATAAAAATAATCATATTCTAAATAAAATCTACGCTACGTCACTGATATTAAGGCATAATTATACTTCACTGGGGACCACATAATTTTAAGATATTTTTAAGAAATTTCAAACTTGCGCGCGCGGAAGACTTTCTTTAGTTATATAATAAAAAAATTATTTTCGTATTTTATTTATGACTTTTAATTTACTGGATATGGGCGGCCGAATAATAATTGCACACAGGTCTGTAATAATAATATATGAACCGACCCTGCAGCTGATACAGAAGGATAGTTGAAAATGCATGAAATAAGTTTAGTGATGCACGGAGCACAGAAATTGACCTGTAATAGAGTGAAATGGTATATGTACGTACGTACAGTGTACATACATATATATTACCCTATATTTATTTAAGGTGCAATATTAATTTTTTATACCTTTTTCTAAGCCATTATTTTACGGTATATAGAATCTCGTCTGCTCCCATCAATAAATAAAAATGTTGGGCATATAAATGTAAGTCAAAATTCAATTCACTTCGGAACGGTTCATTGATTCTTTTATTATAAGTCAAATATCTATTATTACATAAGGAAACGGATGTGGTAAATTCCAGTTAAGTGAAAATATTCAAATTTAACTAAAATTCAGATATCAACTTGTGTACATATATTTTGCAAAGATTTGATATGCATGAGAATATAAGAAGTACATATATTAAAGAAGATATACATATATATACATATACAGTCATGTCGGATAAAATAGGGAAAAGGCATATTTTCTATGAAAAAATCGAAATTCAGTAATTTGTCCTACTTGCTAGGATTGATATCTAAGAAATCTATGAACAGACGTATTCATTATTTTGTAACGCTAATATTTTCTGAAGGGAAATAAGTATAGCTGCAGAACTTAAGGATTCCTATTGTTTGAAATAATAGCATTGGACAATTCAAAGACCAATTAAAACCAGAAACTAAAAAAATCTATTACTACATAGCTTTAAAATTCACATTCTAAAGTGAAACAAATAATTCACATGTTTAATTTCTGGTTTTAATTGGATTTCATAGCTTTGAATTGTCCCTCTCTATTATTTCGAAGAACAGGCATCATTAAATCCTGCAACTGCCCTTATTTCCCATCCATATATTTAGAAAATATTAGCGTTTATAAATAATGAATATGAATATCATAGATTTTTCAGATATCAATCCTAACAAATAGGAGAAATTACTGAATTTGCCTTTTCCCTATTTCACCCGACATGACTGTATGTATATATAAATGTATGAACTTGCATCGTGTATTTTATAGATTATTGATATGTAGATGTTCATGGACATATAAGTATTATATTGACCTAATTCGAAATGAAATTAAAGGATAATACAATACCTTATTGTAACATGCAACTACACTAAAAGACAAACAGAACAATGATTTTATAACAAGAAATAGATTTTCGCAAATTGCATTTCTAACAATAGAATCAATTTTTGTATTATGTGCTATATTTAGAAAAGTTTAGTCCAATGGAAATGTGATTTTAAAATGAAAAATAGTTTGCTGATAGGTAGAAGGATATAACTAGGTCAATATCAGAAATATTAAGTTAAAATTTAATTGCTAAAAGCTGACACAAATTTTTGTCTATTATTAGGCACGATGTACCCATGTACTAATAATTAAAAATGATGTTTATAAACAAGTTATTTTAAATTCTAATTTCAAATTGAATAATTTCTCCTTCGCACTATAAAAATTGTATACCGGCCCCTTTAGACTATAAAACTATATTTGGCGTGAAATTGCATTGAATAAACATAACTTTATACAATGCACAATATATATAATACGCCATTTGACATTGATTGACGCATTGTTTTATTAGTTCCGATTGAAATTACATGAATCTAACGGCCATACCATATAACCAGAACCAACGTTCATAGTTAGCCTGAAAAACAATAATTATAAAACCAATAGCGACAAGCGGAGCAAGTAATACAATATCAGAATCACATTTACAATATTTATGATAAAATCATCTTGTCTGATGGTTCTCTAGATGCTGTAGTTATTTTATAGATATAGAGATAGATGTACACGTACAGTGTACAGTACACGCATGCATAGTGCAATGAACATTTGTATTGTGGCATTTTTGCAACGTTCTCAATCAGTATGTAATACGGTAAGTATAGGTATAGATACATTAATGTGTATACCAAGATCAAGCTAAATAATATGTGAGCTGATGTCTTACTGCATGATTTATAAGTAGACCGAACCGGCTGGCTATAGCTGGCTTACGCTGGCTGGCTATAGTTTGATTGCTGCATATGCGTTAATCAAATTATAAGTTTGGTGTGCGGTTGCATAATGTATAAGGCCTGTAGGAGGGGAATACGTAAGGATTTATTTGTTCTGTGTGCACTTCGAAATTAGCAATTTATTTATTTATTTATTTATGTATAATGTACGCTGCGAATGAAATTTTCATGGTGAACAATGCATATTGCATATTATTGATCTTGTCGTTGCAATTTCAGACAAAAACTGGATCGCCTACGTTTTGAAATTGTAAGTTATGTATTGTGCGCTTTACTATATATCTTGGCGTTCCGGTTTTTGGGTCGTTTTTAAAATGCAAAAATTATTTTTTGTTGTTTTTTTTGGTGTGCGTACATAATAAGCCCCATATAGACTTGTTTTGATCAAAATTTTGTAATTTAATACATCTGGGAACCAGTCCGTATATATGTAGGTATGTATAGTATAGTATATGTCGCTTTGTCAATGATTTGGAAAGTGAAACTTAAATAGATACAATACTTCTACTTAAACTAGTATATCGCGACAATTTAAGACTATATCAGTAGGTATTGCTTGTTAGATGATCTCTAATAAGTATGAGAATGAATAGTTTTTCCGTAATGGTAATAATCATAATTATTTTCTATATAAATATCAATTATTCTGACAAAGCACTAGTATATCACATATTTATTGTAGGAATTCTAGAATCGAAAAATCTGATCCCATAACTTCTACTTAAATAAAAAAGGTAGAAAATAAATTCCATATTTTATAGGATAATAATCTACATAATGTGGAGTAAGGAAAAGAGAGCGAAATAGTTGAAAGGCGCTTTATTTCGTACTTTATTCTCACATATCTTTGATGAATCCTAAAACAAAAATTATTTAACATCGAAATGAATTATTGAATATTACACATTACCTTCTTTATTAATGAAACGAAATATTCTTTTACCATCATAGTGTATGTATGTAAGTCCCGTAACCATACATAATATAAAATATTTATTGATTGATGGACATATCTAAAGTACATTTAGGTAAAATATCATAGGTATCAGCAGTCATTCTTTAAAACAATAATATCTTTTCTCTGTCAGGTTAGACAACAGGAAAAATGTCAGACATTTTTCAGATATTTAGTTTAGCCACATTTTTCCACAAATTTTTTCTGTATGCCAAATGTCCGATATGGTTGGTTATATCTCTCAATTTCATGTTACCATTGTATTGTCGTCACTCGTCATCATCTGAGAAATATATTTTGCTAAATTAGTAATTAAACTTTTGATTAGGAAGTTGATTTTGATTCAATATCAATATAACAAATATACAAAGCCACAATAAAATTAAAAAAAAAAAAAACAGTATAAAAACACTGACCTGACTGGTCAGGATATTAGCTACTTTAAATGTTAATTACCAACATATTATAATATATACACCAGAAATTGAAAATTCTAAGCAATTACCATTTCGACCGTGAAAATACTCACCTAAACCTTTTCTTCATTATACTTCTGTGCTTTGTATATCATTTGGCTCAACCTTAACCGTGACGAATGAGGTAATATTCAATTTTCGTTACTGAAACTGTAATAAATCAATATAGTCTGTCAATGAAGTGCACTTCCATTCTTAAATTCTCAATCTCAATATTGTTATAGAATAATACATATTGTACGTTTATTTATCATTATATGTATGTATGTATGTATGTATAGTCGTTACAGACTCAGGTGGGTTCCACTACGTCACATCACATGGATTTATATAATAACCAAGTGACAGCGAGGTAGCGGCGATCTCCTGTGCCTTTCATTAAAAGAATAATAGTAAAATAAAAAAAAAATATACTCACACATTAAAATTGCATTTAATTTTAAGTCCTGTTAATGTCCTTTGAGGGGGTTTTTTTTTGTAAATATTTATTTTAAATCACCATCAGAGCTCGTCTCCAATGTAGTTTACCTTGCCTAGCCTAGGATTAGATGTATACGTAGATTGTATGATTTTTTGCTTCAAATTAAGTCTACAAGACTATTTTGCTATACAATGTGGGCCTTTCACGTTGTTTCACCTTTAAATTGACATTTTTACGATTTTTTTTGATTAATTGATCTAAAAAGAAGTCAATTTTAAAAATTTCCAATACAGTCAAAAATGTTTTTTAATAGAATTTCTAATCTATTATGATTTTTAACAATTTCCAAAAAATATTCTTAATAATGGATCAATTAACTTTATAAATAAACATAACAAAAATTAAAAAAAAATTGTTGTTTTCTTATATCTTCCGATCTTGCTTAAAAAATTTTAAATTATACTTAATTTCACCAGATAATAAGATCTTCATGTTTTTCTAATTATAAAATGATTTCGTTGATAATTTATTGAATATTAAAATATCACTACAATATGTATACAAGCTGAAAAACTAAAATTGGGTTAGTAATGGTTTCTATTGTTAGCCTAAGTGCTTATATATGTATATCAATCATTTTATTGTCAGCTATTTAAGATTGTATACTCTTCAAATATTTCCTCAAATGTATATACATTCAAGAAATTGGTTACACTCAAAACTAAAAGACATGTTCGTACACATATTTGTAACCAATTTCTAATTTCTTACAAAAGACTCATCACATAAATTATGATTTTTATTATAATTGCTCTCTTCTCATATAATAATTGTAATTATTTATTTGTTGTTGGTATACTATACTCCGAATTTGAAGTGCCTGACTAACAATTTCAATGTGAAACAAGAGCAGACATTGTCTTTTACATATATATATATATATATATATATATTTTATTTATATTATGTGCTATTAATTCTATGATTTATTTCCATTCCTCAGTGTCAGTGCTATAGAATCTATAATTAGACGTAACATTATGTAGAAAAGTCGATTTGTCATTTATGAACTATTCCAACCTCAAGGGTTTTTGGTGTATGTGTTGAGATTTTGATCGATCTGATTTTGATCGAGATAGTGACATCGATAAACTGGAAAACGATATTCTGTGTGTGGATACAATATTTGCGAGAGAGTATTTGTGCAAATGTCTATTTTCGACATCAATTTCTCCAGGAACTTTTTATATCTAACAGAGACACCTACATTTCAAAATGGACTTGCTGATGTGCTAAATTCCCTTTTTAAGCTATCAGTTTATCGACTTGTCATCAATCAACGGCACCTATTTTGCGGTGATCGATTGTTTTTGTGGCACACTTGTGATTTTTAAAACTATTTTAATAGCCATTAAATTAAATATGGCAACCCAGATAAATATAATTTTTCTCAATTTTATATATTATTATAATATTGTTATGGGGTCTTTAAATTCATAATTAAAATTTTTTATAATTTTTCCTTAAGATTGGTTATTTCAAACTATTTTTGTTGTTATGTTCAAAAATGTTCACTTTGCAACCAAAGATCGCACTACCACAATAATACAATTATTCAGCAATTTTATCGCAATGTTGATATACGATCAAAATCTCAACACTGATATTTCTATCTATTTATGTAGCATTTAAGTATTTAAGTAAATAAAAATTGATATATACTCATAATTACAGAGATGTTATAAAAATACAATTCAAGATTTCATAAATTAGTCCACATTACTCCCATTCTCAAATAAAAAGGTTCGCTATCACTGGTTTAGACCATATGTTGAAATTTGTATGTATAATTAATTATGTGTAAAATATAAACAATCACTTACGACACTTTAATATTTTTAGATAAAAAATCACACATTGTATTAGATGAATGAAAGTGTATCTGTAAATAATCTGGCTTAGGGCAAAATTTAATGCTAAAATATTCAAATAATAATTCCGTATTGGTGTTTAGATTAAAAATTCGATTTTTATGTAGGCTGACTGGTTTTTGTTATAAGACTCTCCTATACCGTACATTATCAGAACTACGATGTCTAATATACAAGGAAGCCATTTGCATATAAAAAAAAATACTTGTTTGAGGCCAAATTTTAGTTGATTAACGTACCTACTCTAATATTTCTTGCATAAGTAAGATTTTTAATTAATTATAAAAATCACATATGGGTACTAATTATAAGTATTTGTTATGAAAGAAATTTATTGAAATTATTATAAATTTCTAAGCAATTTGCTTCAGTACTGTTCTGTACTTGTTTTTCAAATATGTACGTTGATACATCATCTATACACTATACAGGCTTATCATCCAATTGTAACCAATCAATCGATATCGATGGTATCAATTGTATTTGTCAGTCATTTTAATAAAAAAAAAATAATAATTCTGACGAACACATATATGTGATAAAAGAAATTCATATATGTGATAAAAGAAATTCACTATATTCGTGATAAAAAAATTCACTATATTCGAACGACAGTAGCAATTTTGTTATATTCTATGCCTATGATTCTCGAATGCACTAATCTCAATTCAAAATGTTTTTAGGTATGATCTATTCTGTCCATATTAATTAATTTAGATGAAATACTTTTTATCAAATAAATTAATTATCTGGGATTCCAAGTCAAATTGAAATTATTGGCATCGAGCATACTGTTAAACATGGTGCAATTATTTTTCCAAATATAAAAAATTTTCGATTGTCTTCACTTGACAAAGCAATTGGACAAATACATGAACAAAAAATTACGAGACGTCAAGCCAAAAATTAGAAAATAGTTACAAATTACAATCCATTACAAGGACTCAGTAATTCTTATAAAAGTCTTATAAGATTCGAACACACTAAAATGATGCATGCAAAAAGAATGGAAGCCCACCTATATTTTCTGTCAATTCCAAAATAATAACAATCATTTACCGACCTTTTGATCAATTAATTGAAGATTCCGTTAGGTTTTCTGATATTAGACAAAATCACCAAATCCTTTTAAAATTGAAATTATTTAAATTTTGTTTTAAATAGTTTTGAAGTAAATTCTCTTATTTGATTATTTTTAATTAACCCTAATCCTACCAAGATGTGTCTTTGAGACACATTTCATTTTAAAAACTCTCCTACTCATTTAATACGCATATTACCGATCGAAGGCTTCATGTATTTTATCATTTGACATTTTTAAACAATTTTTAACTTATTATCTACATTTAAATTTAATAAAAATAAAAATTACTGACACAATCTACCAACGTAAAAATAGCCTTTTGGTTGGATTAGGGTTAAACAGAAATTATTGAATAATGATCCCGTCAATTTTATTTATTTTTCTGTACAAACATAAATTGTATATAAAAACAACGAGATCTTATTCATTATAAAGCACCACCCACTTAGATAATAACAATGTGTAGTAGATATAACTTTTGCTAATCTTAAACTCTGTATACTCAATTTGCTGATCAGTAACATAAACAATTCAGCAGAAATATCGGTCAATTACAAATATGCAACAAACGAAATATTATTAAATTGTTCGTTCTCACATAGTATTATGATTTAAAAGAGCTGAAACAGCTAATTATTATTAACAATATTAACCAATCATATACATATCCGTATGTACTCTCGTAAGTAGTTAAGTATAATCTCAATTGCATTATTTATTCATATCCAATGTAATATTTATCAGCGGCTCACTATTCTTTAAGGCAGTGAGCAGTGAAAAAACTAAATATTCATTAATCAATTTACTTGCTAAAATTCCACACCAGTGGAAAAAACAAAACTGGGCATTTACGATTAGACGCAGCTGTATTGTAGACAACGATTATATAAGAGGTTAATTTAACAAAATATTAATAATATTATAGTGATATATATATATATGTATATGTATCGTTATTTTATATTAATATATAATACCCGGTCGATCATTGTTCGAAAATATTTGCTCATTATTTAATAGAATAATTTGCTTAAAATCCATGGCACGCGTTCATTCCCTCGTTTATTATACTCATACACCATATGTACCGTACATATTTAAAATGAGATTGCACATTCCTCAATGGACTTGAAAGTCAAAGTAGCAATTATGTACATATAAACCAATATTATGTCTCATACTATATAAGTTTAAGAAAAAAAATATCATTTTTATACTAAGTTAAATTAATTCTTATTACCTAACACGGCATCGATCGTTCGTTATGTCTGCTTAAGTATTAGAAAAAATTATTAAAACAATTTGTAAGATCGATGATGTCAGAGTTAATTATGTCGAATGAAAATGACAACAACAACAACAACAAAATTATCTTCGACAAAGCTTATTTGGGACAGGTGTTTTTAAATTCAATGACTTAGGATTTGCAACAATTAGTAAAATTTTGATTTTTGAAAAAATTAATGATTTTTTTTGACAAAATGCAACGAAATATTTAGAAATACAGGACCAATTTTTCAATTCAAAAATAAAAAATGATTCTATATTTTGTATTATGTAACATTTTCTACTTAATTTTATTGAAGAAAGGATTTTCTTACCTACATACAGAAATTTATATATATTGTGTATATATATATAATACATAGTATGCTTATCTCCTTTTTGCCAAAACTGTTTGAAGGAAGAGAATGAACAGAATAATTGTTTCTCTGTGAAAATTTATTTCTTGATTTTTGATTTGATAATTCTTGGACAAACAATGGCAAATTTTTCATTTTGTCTTCTGTAAGTTATGAATTTCGATAATGCGGTTCTCGTAATAAATTTGTTATAATGAAGCAAAAGAAGGCAAATAATTGAGCTAAAAACTATATAATGATTATATTTTTTAATACTTACAGGTGAATAATTTAAAAATAAAATTTTATTTTTACTTGTGGAATGTTTTAGCAAAGATTTTTTTTTTTAATTTTTATTTTTCACTGATATTATTCAGAATTCATAATAAAAAAAAATATAATTTATTCAAAAAAAAAAAAAATAAAAATATTCAGTCCTTCAGCAGTTTTATATTAATTGGTTTAATAACAAATTTAGAACCACCATTAGCACTTGCCGAGTAATATTTAACAAACGGCTTTAAAATTATTTCACTTTCAACTTTAGATAAAATGTTCTATCTAATCAATAATTAAATTCAAAAACAAAAAAAAATTAATTATTTTCTATCATTTTTCAACGAACACAAACAAAAATACTATTGATTCAAGACCGTACAAAACTGACTCAACCGATGCAACAAATTATTCTAAAAAATATCTATCAAATTTGAATGCCCATTTTTCGCCAGGGACTCTGCAGACTAACTAAAGTGGATGAAGCATAAAACGTTGTATCGAAGTTTTTGATTTAATAATATGCTTTGTAAGAAGTATATTGTAATTGAAACCAAGTCAAGTCTGAGTGAGAAAGGAAAAGGGAATTGTGCTAAGTTGCTAAATGTTTTTTTTTGTACTTGATACGTTTGGTTTATAATGAAATTATTTGATAAGGCAGCAATGGCTATGGTTGAAAAAAGAATTAAATTCTAATAAAAAAATAAAATAACCAACATAAACGGTAATTTTCTTTGAAATGATTTGTTTTGGGTTATTCAACTGTTTTATACAAAGAGTTATAAACCACCATATATGTATATGTACATTGTACATGCGAGGTACTATATGATTACTTATATCTTTTTAACGCAAAATTGCAGACCAAAATAATTTATTTTTATATTAGAAATAACATAAAGTGGAGGATTTACCTAATTCGACTATATTTATTTATATACGCGGTTTAATTTTGTATTTATGTTAACAAAAATTTAATTCTCAAATACAAAATTCAATAATGAAGTAATTGATTAAATTACAAAATAAATCATTTGAATTGCCTAGGCCCGTACTTTCACTAATACTAGTCCCAATGTGTTTAGTTTTGAAGAATAATCTGTTAGCGTTTAAAAGAGATTTGACATTACCATAAATCGGTTTTGACATTAAACAGTTTTAAATCAGATTTTTTTTAAAATCGAGAGACTAGAGATTCGTTCTTGTGACGATTAATGCCAAGGAATGTACGAATATACAATTTTTTATCAATTTTGCAAAATTAAATTTTTATTTTTTGATTGAAATTGTAGCTAGTTTTATACATTCCATAGCAAATATATTAAAAATAACTGTAAATGATTAGAATGGCTTCCAAATTGATTTAAAACATTAATTTGAAGATTACAATTATCAAATCAAGAAATAATAAATAAATAGCTAACATTTTCACAATTTTCCAATATGTTTTCGATGATTGTATGCAGCGAGATTAATTATTTGAAGAACTTTTTTTTCCCAGTTTGGTTCTTTGAACGTCTAATAGAAATAAAAAATATTTGGGCGGTCGCCGATCATTCGTTCCAGATAATCATCTGATAATCTGCGGAGTATAGTGATAGTGATACTTTGGGTAGGAGCGTAGGGAACTAATCAAAATCATCAATAAAACAGATGGTTTGATAGTAGAAAGGTAGGATGGTCGGAAGGAATGAAACAACAACTTTTTAACTTTGATAATTTATTTTTTCACTGTAGAACATTTGTGAACTTACTAACTAAACTATTGCCAAAACACTGAACGATGAATGACATACAGCATGTGTCCAGAAATTATAAAAATAAATAATTTGTTAATAAAATGTATTTATAACTTAAAACATTGTTTCCAATAAATGAGAGAAACTTCAAAATTCGTCTTTTGTTTTTTATACATTTCCAATCAAGAATGATCATGAAAGACCATATTAAGAAAATTTCAGATGAAGATCGATAAGATGTATCAATACGATGTCGGAAATATTTCATAAGATCTACAAGATTATTCGAAAAAGTGATAAACAATCCCCAGATCATCTGGATTGAGTTACCTACTGGCATTTATTTATTACTGTTTAAAATTGGTATTTTTTCGCAAGTTTTAAAAATATTTTTCGCCATTTTCGTTCGCCATTGTTTAGCGAACAAAATTTCCGAAAAAATAACAAATTAGAACAGGAGTTTATAAATGCCAGCAGGTAACTCAACCCAGAGATGGCTCTGCGTGTACCGTTTTGAATTTCGATTTTTTAAAATCCCTATTTTATGAGACATCTCCATTTATGGACGCCTATTTCAAAAGGCGAAATGATTCCGATGTCAGATTGATTAATATTTTAGTGTAGATCTACACACTAAAATGTGTATGGTAGTTACGGGCCTAAGCAATATCAAAAAAATTATTGAGTTTATCACAAAATTTATTCTTGTGTGATTTTTGAGTACAATAACGAAAATCATTAATTATTTCATTTTTAAAGTTATGTAGAACATGACGGTCCAGGATCATTCACACGCACTCTCTCACAAAAACAATAGAAGTTTGATAAATGTGTAGCTTGCAAGAGTTTCGCACCTGCAATTTAGCTTATTAATCACCTTTTTGCTTCTTTTCTTTATTATTTTTTTTTCTTAAATCCCTGTCCGGATTAACCGAAGTTCGGGTTAATGGGATCCGGAATAATGAGTTTCTACTGTAATAATTTCAGTTTTTAATAACTTCACTGTTGGAAGGGAGTTTACATGCTTTTTTATTATTTTTAGGGAAGCCAATAAAATAAATTTTATTGCATTTCCTAGTTCTTTGATTAATAAAATAACTTGCATAACAATCTTATGTGATTCCCCTCTAAATAAGTCAAATCAAATTAATGTAAAATGGCGATATCGACTTCTAAACTTTTTGGAAAATCTCTAAATGAATTTCAAAATGACTTAAAATTTTCCAAAATTTTTTTTTACCCAAATACAACTTTTAAATGGGTGAAACGAAGGAAATTTGGAACTTTTGCATTTTGGACTTTAAAACTTCTTGCGCGACCTCTAAAGAAATTTTAAAAAATCTAAAATTTTGTAAACATGTTTTTTTTACCCAAATACAACTTTTAAGGGGGTGAGTCGAAGTAAATTCAGAACTTTTGCAATTTGGACCACCCTAATATGTATATATGTTATGCATATACATACAGCTGTGCACTTTAAAATAGCAGTACCGTAATTCACTCTAATTAATTTGCTCTCTTTCTCTAAAAAAATACTGAAAAAATTAAAAACGCCCACATAACTGTCAAATGGACTAAAGAGATTGTAATTAC